>JAVXUP010001964.1:0-172353 GCA_033070095.1 Escallonia herrerae | reverse complement strand
TGGATAGACCAGTGGCCTCATGCTTGAAATTACTAGCCGAAGGCCCTAACAAACAAACATCCTGTTACGGAGGCTATATCATCAACGGGTTTAGGTTTAACGTAAAAGATGATGACCGAACAAAACAAACCCAAAACAGTGGAGTCTTGGTCAACGGCGACTGTTATGCCGAGAATTGCATGGATTTTTACGGAGAGCTAGATGAGATTGTTGAGCTAACATATCTGGGTTCCCAAAACTGCCTGGTAATGTTCAAGTGTACGTGGTTCGATGTCACATGCAGTAGAGGAATCCGTGTTAGCTCTCAAGGGATTGTAGATGTCAATGTCAAGTCAAGACTTGCATCAGACGAGCCCTTTGTGTTTGCTAGTCAAGCTGTACAAGTCTTTTACGCGGAGGACGTCGCCAATCCCAAATCTCATTGGTATACAACTATCAAGTCCAAGAAATTGCCCGTGACATATGACAGTGAGCTAGACTCCTTTCAAGCCGACCAACCACGTGTCTTGTTCCCTGTTGAGGTCAACAACGAGGAGGACGATCTTCCTCTTCCAACAACACTTCTTGTGGGAGAAGAAGTCGTAGATGATGACGCGGAAGATGTTGAAAGTGTTGGAGATGATGTGACCGAGTCTACTGATGAAGAGGATGAATTAGAAGATGAAGAGGACGACGAGTCCCACGAAGAAGAGGCGACGAGGAAAGTGATGAAGATGATTCGCAAACTGAAAATGATTGACTTGTAATGTTGTAACATCACGGGAAAAATGTAGTAACATTTTAGAACTTGGTGTTTATTGATGTGTTTTTGCACATCCGTTCATATATATATATATATATATATATATATATATATATATATATATATATATATATATATATATATATAGTGCCGATGATGATTTATGCCTAAATTATTGTTTTTCACGTGTTAATGTCTTTGTATATAATCTATATGAAGTCAGATATGGATAGGATACGGGCTATTCGTGGCCGGGCTGGACGCCGAGCTGCTTCCTCCCCGGTTAGTCCCACCTCGTCATTGCCTACTGATGACGAGGCACAGAGTGATCGCGGACAGCCATCGGGGGCCCAGCCCCAGCCGTCGCCGTCACCGTCGCCCCAGCCTCAGCCATCGCCGTCGCCAGCCGTCACCCCAGCCCCAGCTCGAGCCGTCGCCCCAGCCCGACGCAGATTCATCCCACACGCGCGTGCATTCTCCATCTTCCGTGGGTTCTACCTCAGGTATAGTTGATAACGGTGTTTCGTACATTTTCGCTAGCCTTATATTTGAACTGTATTAATGTCTGTGTTTTGTAGGATCTCGACGAGGCCGTGGTCCGACACGCGGGGTACGCATCGACCCCCAGCGTAAACAGAGAGTTACGCTCACGCAGGAGGGCCTGTAAGTACTAAAAATATCACCTCATGCCTTATTTTAAAATTTTGGGGTGTTAATTTATATTTGAACTGTATTAATTAATTTAATTACTTCTTTGGCAGGATCCTGGAGAATATGGCGAGGACGAAGATCGGCGTTCTTGTGAAGGGCCGATTCTTCGAGCCACGCCTGTACTGGAAGGACTGGGATGCCGCTGCGAGGGAGGCCCTATGGGAGGAGTGGCTGGTACGGTGAAGTATTTTTTTCAGCGTTAGTAAATGTTAAATTACAGTTTGTTTTATGTTGTTAATTTGTGTTATTGAATGCCTTACAGGAGGGGTTCACGTTTGACACGCCTCAGCAGCAGGTACTGGGGCAGCAGGCTTTCTTTGCCTACATCGGCAAGAATTACCGCCGATGGCTCCACGATGCACGGGACCGGGCGAAGAAGGCGCTGCCCGCGGGTGCCCCGATGACGGACATGGCGAGATATCCCCCACATTGGATATCTCACCGTGTATGGGGGGAGATGATAGATCGGTGGGCTGCGGATCCAGGTTGGGACGCCAAGAGTAAGAGCGGGACTGAGAACAGACAGAACAGAGATCCGACGCACACGGGGGCGCTCAGTTGGACGACGAGGAGATCCAGCACATTGCTACAGTGGTGTGCCGGATGATCAGGGAGCAGGGCACTGTCCGGACAGGCCACCCCGGCCCCGGATCAGCAGGATCCAGATCCGGGACTCGGGAACCCCTGATGAGCCCCTTCCCATGCCCGTTCCTAGCTTCCCCCCGTGCCCGGCTTGTACTCTTCTCCCCTCTCCTAACCGGCTATATCCGGTTCCCGGCTTGTACATATATGAATTTTTTTTATTATAAATATTTTTTATAATTGATTATATATATATTTTCTGTATTGATTATTGCGCGTTGTTGTTGAGATTTGAAAATTGTATTACAGGTCTGGGTAATTGAAAAATAAAAAAAAATTCAAAAAAAAAATTGACTTTTGGTGACGGATTAATTCTGCACTAAAGTATTCCTACAATCAGTTATTTAGTGACGGAATATTCCGTCGCTAAATAAGTTTTTTGGTGACGGAATATTCCGTCTCGAAAATATAAATCCGTCGCTAAAAAATATAATTCGCGATGGAATATCCTTCGCTAATTAAAAATACATCCGTCGGTAAAAATGACATATTTAGCGACGGATTTAAAAATTCTGTCGCTAAACTATTTGTGATGGGCTTTTATACGAGGGATATTTAGCGACGGTAAATCCGTCGCTAATTATTTTAGCGATGGATTTTTTACTTTTAGCGACAGATTACCCCGTCGCTAAAACCCTGTTTTCTTGTAGTGTTCATAATCACCCTTAAATGGAATAACATGTGACTTAAATCTTTAATTTTATCATGTAAACGCGCCCTTATCTTATTGGCCACGTCATTCTTTCTATTTTATGTGTCAACATTTTCCCCCTTGACTGGGGCAGACTCACTGTGTAAGTCAGTTAGGCTATTCGATTTCTAGGTTGCGTACTGCCCTATCTTAACATAACAACTCAATAAGTTTGTAGTTAAGTTAAAATGAGATTATTTACCTCCTCCATATTCCTTTATTTACAACCTTCCTTGCCACTATAATTTTCAATATACCTCCACTCTTTACTAAAACTATGGGAAAGAATAAACATATAACAAATGGCGATGAAGGAGACGATGTTCCTTATCATCCTCATCATCGATAGAGCTTGACAAGCCTCATTAATCACATAGCTCCCATGGATAAGAATATTTTAATTCTTGTCGAGAAAAACCCTAACTTCATCAGTCCTCATCTTTTAGGTCGTTCCTTCAAATTTTGGAATACCCTTACAGGGATACCCAGCCGAGACTGAAATAGAAAACCTGTTGCTTCAGGAGTTTAATTTATCTTGGAAGGGCTGGCCGACCAGCGCTAGGCCAATTTGATCCTCGCCAACCATATTAAACCCTAACTGGAGTGCTTGGATTGAACGATTTTCCGCTGTCTATGCTAATCAGTGGAGAGACCAGAACTTTGTGAGCTCATTCATGTGTCAAAATCTTCCGAAGATAGACAGGTGGCTTTTAAGCTCGTCTTTTTGTTTTTTGTCGATTACCACAAATGCCTTCATGTGTAAGGAAAAAGACATTGGCCCCTATAATTTTTTATGCAGGTTCTTTGACTTGGTTATTGCGAGCCAACCGGTGCACATGCCATTTAGAGATGTCAAACGGGCCAGTCTTGGGCCGCCCGGCCCGGGTCCATCGGGCTTGAAGAGAAACCGGGCCTGGACCGGGCCAAGGAGGCTGCCATCCGGGCCGGCTGAGGAGAAATTCTAGGCCCGGTCCAGGCCCTGGCCCTAGGCCCAATTTCTAGGGCCGGGCTTGGGCCGGCCCGGGCCCTTTTTTTAATTTTTTAAATTTTCTTGTTATTCAATTTTAAATTTCATCTTTAGGCATGTCCAATTTTGACAAACCTAATTTTTATCCTTTTATTTCATTATATGTAATATTCATATATATGTATGTATATAGATATATTTATTTATTTGTTTGTTATTATTTTTTGCTATATGTTAAATCTTTTCTTACTCTTCTTGGTGATCTTTATTAATAAAATCTGAACACATAACAATTATTATTATTTAGAAAGACTGTTTCTACTATTTGATATTTTACTTCAAACTAATTGGCCGAAATCCGGGATTGATACATGTTAATTCCCGAGACGATCTTTAGTAATAAGTATAGAAAAATAAATGTGTTCATAGGCCCTCCTCCTTTTATCCGGGCTTGGGACCGGCTGCTTGTAAACAAACAGGCGAAGTTACCTATTTTTTTATATATACGAAAAAATATATATCTTGCTTGTAAAAATTTATTTTATATATATGGAAAAAAAGTATATTTTGTGAAGAAATTTATTCTTAAAACTTAAGAGAAGGAAAATAAAAAGAAATTACCTAATCATCCGGAAGTACTTCAATATCCGAGTCACTGCTCTTCCTATCATCAATCGGTTTATCTTGCTCGCGGTATTTCGCATCAAGATAATCCTTCCAACATACACATAGCTCGAGCGACTCGGGGTTAAGACGACTCCTCCTGTCATCCAAAACCCTCCCGCTGGCTGAAAATGCCGACTCTGAAGCAACCGTGGAGGCTTGCACTGGCAGTACATCCCGTGCAATTTGGGATAAAGTTTTATACATGTTTTGATTTTGTTTCCAAAAATTTAACAAATTAAAATTAACCTGTTCTTGCATTGATAAATCAGAATAATGATCAGTATTTGCATATACACCAATCTCATTAAAAGAGGAAAAAGTAGACGAACCTGCCGAATTAGAAGTACCTTCACCTGGTAGTTGTCTTGCTACTAGATGTTCAAAGCCCTTAAGGTATGGCGCATAATACCTCTCAACAGTCGATGATGTAGCTCGCCCGCGCACGTCAGCAGAATTACGATAGAGGTTGAACAATTCCTCAAACCTCTTGCTCACTTTTGCTGTGAGTGCGGTTGTCTCCTCTGCTGTGTAGCACATTAATTTCGATATCTCTTGTATCGAGGCGTTCACGCCATGCAACTTTAACCTAGGATCTAAACAAGTAGCCACAGCAAAAATAACAGGCAGTCTACTCCAATATTTATTAAACTTTTTATCCATCACTTTTACTATTTCCTTAAAGGGTCCTATATATCTCCATTTTGTTAACATTGTAGCCATCTTGAGAATTTCTATTACAGCGAGAGGAGAGGTGGGATAGTACGTACCAGACAATAAATTGGTAGACGTGTAAAATACCTCCAAAAATTCAGCTAGGTATGTGGCCATCTGCCATTCCTCTTGAGTTGGCAAGCCGGCTGGGAACTGGGTTAGTAGAAAATGCGTATAGACTTCTCGGTATGCCAGAATGTGTAAAAGCATATGGTATGTAGAGTTCCACCTGTGGACCACATCTGTAACTGCTCTCCTGCGAGGCATATTATATTCAACACACAACGTTTTAAATTGTTGTGTTCTCGGACTCGAGCTATTAACATACGCTGTCATACCCCTCATTTTGACAAGAATATCTCCTGCAGCAGCTAAACCATCTTGAACAATTAAATTAATTATATGACAAACACAACGAACATGAAATAATTTACCAGAAAGTACAGGTTTGAGGCTCTCCTTTAAAGCATCAACAGCAGCTGTATTGTTAGAAGCATTATCAAAACTAATACTCATAATCTTATCCTTTAATTTAAATGTGGTACATGCTTTTAATATAAGAATAGCAATGTTCATTCCATCATGCGGAAAAGGAAAGAGCTCGAAAGCGATGATTCTCTTGTGCATAACCCAATCTGCATCAATCCAATGAGCGGTCACACAAGAATAACTAACAAAAGTAAATGGAGATTGCCAAATATCAGAAGTAAGACTAACTTTACCGTCAAATTTATCGAAATAATCGATAAGGCGTGCTTTAGCAGCATTGTACTGTCGGAGTGCATCGGATCTAGTTGTGTTTCTATGAACCTTTTTGTACAAAGGTTGAACGTATGTGTTCATATATCTAGAGTGCTTAGGATTATCGGCAAAAGAAAAGGCTTGTTCATCGTGAATAACAAATTCAGCGAGACCGTCTCTTTGCTCTCGCTGATTATAAACAAATAACTTACCGTCAAAAGATAACTGCGTTTGGGTAGGTTCGACGTGGCCTTGTCGAGGTGCACACTGAGGGTAATGCCTGTTAAGATGTCCATTACCACTACCAGACGAAAATAATTTAGCGCAGTACTTACATCGAGCTTTTCGGATGCCGTCCACCGTAACTACATCGAAATGATTCCAACACTCGGCTTTCTTTTTTTTCCCCTTTTGGACTTCTGGCTCATTACCGGAGGCATTGCTCGGCCCTTCTTCATCATGACCAGGCATAGGGTTGAGATTATGCCACGGAGTAGTAGCTTCGCCAACCGAGCTGCGTCCTTGACTATAATGCGGGGGGTCTTCATCAGGCGTGTATTCAAAATCTGGAATGTTTTGATTGAACTCCCAATTGGCTTGGGTATCTATCATACAGCCTGTACTCATTCGTCCAGGAACGAATGGTTGTGTTGGTGCTTGGATTGGTGTTTGTGATGGCCGTGGCGCTGGCGCTTGTGCTTGTGATGATGATGATGTTTTTCGTGATGATGATCCACGCCTCAGTTTCTTCAATAATCCAGCCATATTTCACGCTAAACTTTTTTACTAGATTGGAAATAAAATTAGTAAGAGTAACTAAATACACAAGTATAAGAGTAGTAATAAGAAATAACAATTAAAAGAATGAACGAGTAACAAATATTAATCACTGAGGATAATTCTAAAATTGGAGAGAGTTAGTAATTAAAAAGAATTTAGTAATAGTAATTAATAAATAAAAATTCACTAATTACTAATTACTAGACAAAAGAATTAGAGAGTAACAAATTAATAAGAGTAGTAGTTAGTAATTAGAATTTAGCAAGAGTAGTAATTAATAAACAAGAGTACTAATTAGTAAATACTATTAGTAATTAGCAAGAGTAGTAATTGGAGAGGGAAATAGTAGCAAAGCTTGTAGAAATATAGAATGTTTAGATAAGAGAGAGTAAGAAGATTGGTGTGAAAAATTAGAGAGAAATGGTGTGAATTTATAGATTTTAAAAACTTCACAAAAGACCAAAATACCCCTAAAAACTATCCGTTTATAGTTGTTGGGGAGGGTAAGAGTGTAAAAACCTTTAAAGGAGTTGAAAAAATTAAGTTAGACTAAAATACCCCCCAAACTAGCCGTTATATTGCTGTTGGGGGGGTAAAAGTGGAATTTTAGGGGAATATATCCGTTGGAGGAAAAGGGGGGGAAAAACAAAAAATTCAAACAGGTAGGGCCGGAACCGGGCCCAGAACCGGGCCGGGCCTGGCCCGAGCTTTTCCCCAGATTTTTTCGGCCTGGTCCAAGCCCAGGCCTTAAGCCCAATTCCTCCGGGCCAGCCCGGGCTTTTTTTGGGCTGGGTCGGGCCGCAGGCCGCCCGACCCGTTTGACAACTCTAATGCCATTGTTTTGTCCTCTTATAGCCCTTTTTGCCTTATCTCTTGAAACTCCAACTGTCCCTTTTAGGTATTGTGATGTGTTCAGTCGATGGTTTAGGGGTCTAGCTGTTAGAGAAAACCCAGTTCAGCCAGATGTCCTTAAATGTTGCCGACCGCTATATGACTGAATATAGAGCCAATATATAATGCCGAGTTGATAAGATGTTGCAGCAGCCTAGGCTTAACTTAAAGTCATAGGGAACCGTAAATTTGTTCTTCGCTTCGTAACCGGTCTACATCTCAAATTTAATGCTTGCAGGTGCGGTTTAAGCCTTTAAAATAGGAAAAAAAAACATGTGACTTAAAAATATTCTTTTAGGCAATAAGGCATCATTTGCAAGTGCATCTATGCTTTTAACATGGAAATAAGACCAATGTTGATACTTTGTGGCCCTATTAGGGCCTTGTCAACTAGACGACTGAGGTTTGCTTCTTTGCACGTCACACGTGAGCTTAAAATGTCATAGCAGTGGAAAGGCTTAATATATAACGTGGTTGCACCAATTGGCAATGCCAACGAAAAAAAAAAATATTTCTACACTATAAGGAATAAGGCTTTTAGAGACGGGAAAATCTGTCGCTAAAAGTCATAAATCTGTCGCTAAAATTTTTACGACGATAGTTTTAGCAACGGAACTACCGTCGCTAAAAGTTTCTCATATAAAAGTCCGTGACTAAAAATTTTGCGACGGAATTTTAAAATCCTTCATCTAATATAGAACATTTGGCGACGGATCTATTTATAAAATAGCGACGGAATATCTATCGCTAATTCTGGTTTACGTATTTTAATTTATTTTCTTTTTGTGAAATAGGCGACAGGATAAATGTTTTAGCGACGGAATTAATCCGCCGCTAAAAGTCATTTTTTAAATAATTTTTTTATTTTTTAATGCCCAAACCTGTAATAAAAAATTCAAGTCAATTGGGTCCCATCCTCCGTCAACAATCTCACTATCTCAAATGTACTATTAACAATCTAAAATCATCAATTAACAACATAAAATCATCGATTAGTAATCACAATTCTCATATGCACAATTAATAATATAAAATTATCAAACAAATAATCAATATTCAAATAACATAAAATTGTTCAAAATGCACATATCCAATGCAATTAATTTAATTAGGGCTCAGAGTTCAACATTGGAGGAAAGTTTTTTCACAAGTGCTCTGATCAAACACCAGCACTTGAAAATGCATATGTTCCATGTGTTCAAAGACAACAAAGTCCTCTAGATGGAGGTCATGCTGCTGCACGAATTTGTTCCAACCCTCTTCGAAACAAACTTCCTCTTGGCTGCGCTTCTTCTTGATTTTAACAAGTCATGACCCATTGCGGCTGGTTAAAGTTACTTCATTTGATCTCATTGTGGTAAGCAATCTGCAAAAGGCTACCAGTATGGCCTAACATATTCATAATACAGTAAGACATGTAAGTTTTTAACCAAAGATAATAGTGCGTACACACACGAAAACACAGAGAAAGAGGGATGACATACAAATTTTGTATGAAAATCAGGCATCATGACCTTGAAAAAGTATCTGCCGACTGAAAAGTCCCTCTTCACCGAAGCAGAAGCCATTTAACCTACTTTAGCATGAAAAATCAATCGAGCATTATTCAATTGATGAGCATTAATTTCATAGCTTAATTAAATCTATTAACTCTAGAATTGAACAATATAACTCCAGAATTTTGAAATACTAGGTATTTTCAAGTAAATCCAGGACGGCCAACATAGATTTGATTATGTTAGTATTTTCAAGTTTTCATTTTTTTTTACTTATTTGATTAATTATAATTTGTATAGAACTTATCCTTAAATAGGCTTGTACAGTGAGAATGAATGCAACCAATTATATTCAATAGACTATTTTACA
Source organism: Escallonia herrerae (assembly GCA_033070095.1). Taxonomy (NCBI): domain Eukaryota; kingdom Viridiplantae; phylum Streptophyta; class Magnoliopsida; order Escalloniales; family Escalloniaceae; genus Escallonia; species Escallonia herrerae. The sequence continues at coordinate 162,945 of JAVXUP010001964.1, read as the reverse complement.
GGCTTAATTGTTGCAAACATCATAGCGACGACTTTCTTACTCACCGTCGTCCTACAACATTTCGTTGAAGATCAGCCAATGCTCATGGCTAATACGTCTCAACATGCATGGGAACTCCATTACTGGTAAGAAATATCTTGCTAGCCTTTCGATAATGTGTAGTCCAGTTAAAAAAAGAGAGAGAGAGAGATAGAACTTTACTCATTTCAAGGATCCACAATCAAAAGTTGTCGTCAATAATTGCTTTAGCATCATTGACGTTACTTTAGCATGTAAGGAAAGCAAAAACCATTTCATTATTAGGAAAAAGTAACGCATTTAAAAAGCAAAAGTAGCAAAAAGCGACGTATTTAAAAAGCCAAGAAAAACTCATGGGTGCATGTCAAGTCTATCGATCAGGACCTTCTGGGTGTGGTAGTAAAGTAAGAAGCGCATGAGGATGCATGGGGTGTTCAGTTTGCCAAGGTAATTGTTCACGTGTTCTGTGCAGAAAAAAGTCATCACACTCTCTGCAGCTGAAGAAGGCATGCTCTGGATTGATTCGTTGCAAACATCCATAGCATATGACTTTCTTAGTCTCACCGAAATCCTTCTGTGCTTCGTTGAAGATAAGGCGATGCTCATGGCTAATATGTTTTGCCGTACGTGGGAACTCCATTACTGGCAAGTGCTATCTTGGTAGCTTCAATAATGTGCAGAGATAGAGAGAGAGTCTATCATTTCAAGAATCAGCGGTGCTTCTCAAAAGCGAAAGTTGTCGTTAATAATTGTCATGTAACCCCATAATTCAACTAAAGATGCTTCAGCATGTAAGGAAAACAAAAAACATGTCATTATCAGGAAGAGGTAACGCATTAAAAAGTGAAAGTTGCTACAATAATGGGTGCATGTCAAGTCCATCAACTTTCCCTTTGTTGAGAATCTGCTAGTATCGGTCTCTAATATGATAATGTCGTTTACGATGACCCAAGATCCTGCAATTTCATAATGCTTAGAGCAAAAGAGACCAAGCTATAGTCATAAAGAAAATAAATGCTGAGGAACAAAAAAAAAAAAAGATAAATATTTATGAGACTTGACATACATGATAACCGTGGTATGGAACTTAGTCGCACAGCCCGTCAGAGAATTAATTCGAATGGGTTATTCAACTTGAGCTTGTAGATGTGAGATCTTTTCCTTAGAAAAAACAGCCAGCTGTATTGCAGATTTGAAAGAATAAGCATACAAGGACTGACAAGTTCTGTTTCACACTGTTAAGCTTTATCATTATATATTGCTACCTTTTATACCTTCTATAGTTGAGGCAAGTGCATTTGAAAGGCACAAGCAGTTGTTCAGTGCATTCGCTTTTGCGTTTAAGCATCAATGCCACAAGTTTTTATGCTTGAATGAAGGTTCTTTCACCCAGACAAATGTCGCGTTTGACACTCCTTTTTTTTTTCTTAATTTTTTTAAGTTTTAAAAATTAATAAAAATAAACGCGTTTGGTAACTAATTTTCATTTTTTTTTCTTCAGTTTAAAAAACTAATTTTTAAACCAAAGCTGTTTTTGAAAACTCCAAAAATAAGTTTCGATTTTTAGTTTTTGTTTTTTTTTTTAAGACCACCACCACTACCCTCCCACCGCCCACTGCCACTGTCCACCGCGGACGACCACCTTCAATGGCCGGCAGCCACTGTCGGCCACCACCACCGCAAACCACCATAAAAAAAATTCAAAATAAAAACTGGGTTATCAAACACCCACTTGTTTTTGTAAAAAAAAAATTTTAAATTGCTCGTAGTTTTTTTTTTTAAATTGAAAACCAAAACTGAATGTGTTGTCAAACAGAGCCAAAGCTTTCTGCATCTTTTTAAAAAGGTTACTTCAAATTGGCCTAAGCTCCTTTGTAGCATGTTTGTGAGTTTTTTTACGAGAGAAAGAGAGGAAAAGAAAGGAAAGTGGCTCCTTTCCTCTATTTTTTTCTAGTTTGTGACTTTTTTTAAGGAGAGAAAAGGGAGAAAAGTTTGAGCCTTTTTTGTCTCTAAATCTTTCCTCCCAAAATTGGGAAGAAAAAGAGAGAAAGGAAGCTCTCATAAGTAATATTTTAATAATGCCTATATTACCCTTGAGATTATGATAACTGAATATTTAATAACTTTTAAGTTCTAGGATTTCTTACAAAAACATATCATACTAGTTATTACAAAGAAACAAAAGTCGAGGGTTTTATTTGGCTGTCCACCTGAGAGGTGCAAGCTCATGTCAGAAAAAATGATGAGAGGTTCAAATTGTTGATGATAGGATATTTAAGTGTCAGAGTTGACTCATGACTGGTTATTTTACTTTTGGTATAACATTAATTAGATTTGGATGGTCAGATATTTGTAGTTAACTCATTCTTAGTTTGTGTGTTTTCTTATTGTAGCATTAACTGGTGATGTGAGACTTATCACATTATTATTGTATGAACTTTTTTCCCTATCCAAATTATGTTCTTAGCTAGAATCATAAAGAACATAATTTAAAGTCCTTGTTTGAATTAGCACACTGTGCATAAGGGTATATATGTAATATTATATTTTTTCTTTTCTTTTCTTCTGAACTCACAAATAAGAAAAAAAGAATGATACTTTTTTTCTCTCTTAAACTCAAAAACAAAAAGAAGGAAAAATGTATTCCCTTCTCTTCCTTTCTTTTCTTTTCTTTTCTCTCATCTCAAAACTCACAAATAGGCTATCGATGATCTTAATGTTAAGCTGACAACTTTCTCCAACTAAGAGTTTCTTGTGGGAAGGTTAACTATTGATATATGTCTCGTATTTATGACCCACATTGGTTACTCAAAGAATATTATAACTTGGCTTTGAATATATAAGACATCTTGTTCCATATTAGTTGTATAGGGGAGATCACTGCTTTCTTCAAATATATGTAAGTTGTCTTCTATTGTGTATAAGGTTAAGAAAGAAAAGTCCTTCTTTGAGTGGAAAAACAATTAAGAGATACACGTGAGGGAGCATTGTAAATCTGACTTGTACAAAGTGAATTTGAGTTCTCTCATATTTCTTGTGTTTTCTTGTTTGGTTATCGTGTTCTATACATATTTATCTAGAGCGATTACGTAACAAGTGGTATCAAGAGCATTCCAGGTTTATTTTTTGGAATCAATTTCAGAGGATAAATATGTAAAACAACACGACCATGACGTATGCCTGTGACAATTTGATGGGAAGACAAATTTTGGCATATAGCAAAGCACAGTGAAGGATTTGAGCAGTGCGACAGAGGATGTCGAAGCACGCATGAGGAACGAGCTCAAGCCATTTGGAGAGTGCTTGCAACGGACTGTTACAAGTTAGGTAGAGCTAATCTTCAATAGACTAGATGACTTGGATATAAACAGTAGACTAGCTGTGCTAGAGAGGAAATTCGATGTGTTCGTAGAGGAGCTAGATGACTTGATTGAGGAGAGGGTCGCCTGTTTCACCAAGCGGGAGGTGCAACGGCACAGGGACCTCAAGGGGCAAGTTGGGGAGCTCCAAGAAGAACTAGTTGCTTGTAAGAGGAAGCTTACAAGAGCTAAGAGGCAGGGGTGTATCGCTGTGCAGCCAAGGCAAAAGAAAATGCCAGAGCCGAGATCGTACGATGGAGCGAGAGAGGCTAGGGAGATGGATAACTTCTTTTGGCACTTGGAGCAGTACTTTGAAGCCCTCGACATTAACGATGAGGAGGAGAAGGTGCAAACGACGATCATGTACCTCACGAATACAACTGCCTTATGGTGGAGGTGTCTCTATACGGATGGGTGCGACGTCAAAATGTGGGAGAAGTTCAAGCATGAACTAAAAAGGCAATTCTATTCGAAGAGTGCCGAATATATGACGATGATCAACCTTTGACGGCTGAGGCAGAAGGAAAGCATTCGCGAGTATGTTAATAAGTACTTGGCTTTGATGCTCAAAATACCGGAGATGTTCGAGAGGTAGCGACTATGCTTTTTCATTGACGGGTTGCAGCAGTGGGTTGCCACAGAGTTGTGGCGAAGGGAACCTCGCGACTTGGCTTCTGCCATGGCGACTGTCAAGAGGATGGAAGACTTAAAGTAAGGTGAGAGGCAGAGATCTCCAAGGCACGAACGTGCCAAAGATGGGGGAGATGGTAGGTCGAAGAGTGGCTAGCCAAGGCAATCGATGATGAGCGGAGTGGGGACGAGGGACGTCGCCGCCATCACAAAGGGAAGAAGAAGCACGAAGAAAGTCGCAAGTAGGGTGACTCTTGTGACCACAAGGCTCGTGGGGGGCATAAAGGAGGATGCTTCTATTGGGCAGGTCCGCACTACGAAAGGGATTACCCCCACAAGGGCAAGATGATTACGTTCCTTGAGAAGCACAAAGGCAGTAGGGGGATTCTTCTAGCAGTGACAGGGAGGCATGCGTGGAGGCATTGCAGATGGTCAATGTGTTTGTGCAGAAGCTGCCAAGGGAAGAAGAGCAAGAAGAGACAAGGCTTGCTCTAAACAACGGTGGACATTGTTAGGAAGACTCAAGAAGCGCTTGTGGATACTAGGGCTATCCACAACTTTATGAGTCCAAGGGTTTCCAAGTGGCTTGCACTAAAACCAACTAAGGATGAGAGTTGGTTCACGGCCGTGAATGCCAAGGAGAAACCGACGAAGGGAGTTGTCAAGAACGTCGATTTGAGGATTGGCGGATGGACAGGGAAGGCCATCATCAACATAGATGAGCTTGGGGTGGTTCTTAGGATGGACTTCATGGAGAATTCGAGCGATATGCACAATTCATATTGGGGGTGATGATGATGGCGGGTAAAGAAGGCCAACCGGAATGGATGATCTTGTTAGTGTCTAAGGATGGGGCTGACTCACGTAAGGTGATTATTATGTTATAGCTGGACAAGGGATCGACGCTATGCTATGGTGAACGGAAGATAGAGCTGAGGACTTACGCAGTTGATATGCTCATGAAGACAGTCACGACAAAGAAGTTCAAGCATTGGTTGAGCTTGATTCATCTTTTTTCTTGCTGAGTTCAAGGTGGAGTGCATCCCTACTTTTAAAGGGGATGCAAGGTAGAGTACCTGAAGAATTTACTGAAAACACATTACACTTTTCTTATGGAGTGATTTGTTAATACAAGCCAAGGTAGAGATTGTTGATATATGTCTTGTATTTATGTCCCACATTGGTTACTCAAAGAAGATTGCAATTTGGCCTTGATTATATAAGACATCTTCTCCCACATTGGTTGCATAGAGGAGATCATTGCTTTCTCCAAGTATATGTAAGCTGTCTTATATTGTGTGTAAGGTCAAGAAAGAAGAGTCCTTCTTTGAGTAGGAAAACAATTGAGAGATACACGTGAGATAGCGTTGTAAATCTGACTTGTGCAAAGTGGATTTGAGTTCTCTCATATTTCTTGTTTGGTTATCGTGTTCTACACATATTTATCTAGAGCGATTTCGTAACATTAATCTTGTTATAGCTCTTGGTACTCTTGGAAGCTAAGCACATACGTAATAAGATCGTGAATACAGAACAGCCCATGATCCACAAGCATTAGATTGGGGAACAAGCCCATGTATACCAAAGACAAAATACATTTTATGTTAGATCTGAGGCTTACACTCCCAGGGAGCTTTGGCCTGCAACTAGTAGTTATTTTGCTCTGTAACCATTAAAAGGACTATACAGTCACTATTCAGCCTCCTTGCTTAGTGAGATGAATGCCTAAAAGTACTCCGATGTCCTACCTTGTGATGCTAGAAATCGGCAGAGGCTTTTCATACTTAAGCAGTTAAATGCCTAATTCTGCTGTCTAATATAACTTCAGTCTCACCTAGAACCCGATCTCCTTGCAAGTTGGTTTAACTCAGTCTCCCCTGATACCGACATTCATATAGGTACTGCATGGTTGACATCATTCTTTCAAAAAGACATAATATGGGGGCCTTCACTTTTCTTTCCACTTCCCGACTAGTAGCTTACTACTTTTATTTTACGCCATGTTTTCGTTGTCAAGGCAAATATATAATCGAGAAAGGGTATACTCACCTTCTAAGATGGAAAGGACTGTCAAGTTGCTTGAAGAACTATATGGTCTATTAGAATGTTCATGACCACAAAGCTTCACTACCAACGTTGTTGCGCTTGTGGGCAAATATATATATATATATATATATATATATATATATATATATATATATATATATATATATGGGAGCTGATCTCTTGATAGCGCTAGCAAAATGAGAGATTTTGCTAGCGCGATCTAGCCGTCCATCCTGAAGAGATGGACGGCCCAGATCTTTTTCTGGGAAAGCTGTCAGTCGTCCGCTACACTATGTAGCAGACGGACTTTTTTTTACCATATTACCCCTCGTCCTCGTCCGCTACACTATATGGTGGATAACGTTTTTGGCCTGACACCGTTAGTCAAAAAGTCGTCCGCAATACAGTGTAGCGGACTACTTTTTTAATGACAGCAGTCAAGTCATCCACCACCCCTCTGACAACTTGGTACGGTTTTTCCCGTCCACTATACTATGTAACGGACTAGACAAACCCAACTACACCGCAACTGTGTTTCATTCTCTTTTCGAAACTCATTCATCTTTCTTCTCACAATTTTTCTAGCGGCGTTAGCAAGTAGATCTGCGCAATTTCTTCCAAAGAAATCCTTTAATAGTTTCATCAATCACGTAAGTTCACATTCTAATCCTTTATTCGTTCATAATCTAGAGTTTGTTATGAGTATTGCGGCTTATGGATGATTTTGAATATGTATGTGGTGGATTGTGCTAGCGTTTGTCAATATATGTGTATTGCTTAAATGTTCATGTGATTTCACTTGCATATATACAACATGTCAACTTATGTGAGCACATGCTAGCGTTGTATATTTGAAAATTTTTACGCTTCCAACCTTGCCTTTTTTTTCGTAATTTCAGTCGCAAAAAAATAGATTTTAATCCTAGACCAGAAGATCCCTCCGTATTATACGACCAAGCAAATCATGTCAGTACGCTCTCATGGGATGGTGGGGTAAGATCCTTATTTTATCAACTTTTCTATTTTTACGAATATTGTGTACCGTTTGTTTTGGTTAAAATTGTATTTATTAATTCGTAAGAAAGAGCACTTCTCAACACAGTAGAAGTGTCCGATAATTTCAAAGCCTGAAAGTTGAACAAAGTCTAGAAATGGTTACTGCGTGGGCTTGGGTTTGGGATTTTCACGCATGGACAAATCTTTTAACATCTTGACCGACACTTAATAGGTGCCCTTGTTGAAAGGTGGAGAAGTGAAACAAATACGTTTCACTTCCCTTTCGGCGAGATGACGATTACCTTAGAAGATGTAGGGTTTATCTTAGGGTTACCGGTGACGGGACGGCCGGTAATTACTCCTCCGTCGGAAGCATCGAATAAGAGAACCGCTAGGGACTTCTTTACTTCAATATCCCAGGATCAATTTAGCACTGGTGGTATCAAGTTGAAGTGGTTAGTAGATACCTACAAGGTTCTCCCAAAAAACTACACGGACGAGATGCTTGTGCTATACACACAAGCTTTCCTCTTGTGGGTGATGTGGGCAATTCTGTTCCCAACAACGTCGAAGAATACGGTCAGTGTCAAATATTTACCGTTGTTGGGTAACCTGCTGGAGGTTGAGGATTATGCCTAGGGTGCAACAACTCTTGCGTACTTGTACCGAGCATTGCACAAGGCAACGAGACCCGACTCCAAAGCTATATGTGCGTGTCTCTCGTTATTGCAGGTATATCATACATATCTTCATTACGTGCTTGTTTTTTTTTGTTGAATCGACATTTAATTTTGACGATACTTTATTTAATATGTCTTTGCTATCAGGTGTGGTCTTATGAACACCTTGATACCGATGCATCCAGGCGTAGGGACGGAACGGATAATGTGTGGCCTCGATTGTGCGCCTGGGAGTACAGCCGGAGAGACAGCCACTACCCGAAGAGAGACGATCCCTATCATAACATTACGTACTATCGGGGGGAGCTCGACTCGCTATCTCTAGGCCAGATGCAATGGGCACCGTACAAACGTTTGGCGCGACGAGTGGGGGAGTCGTTCGTCTTCACGCTCTCTGGGTTGCAACGCACACCCTGATCCACTTCCAACACAGTGGCCCCAAGGCTTTATACAGTTCAAGTTCTCCAACATGGAATTTCCAAAATAAAACCTAAGTAATAACAATCTGTCTCAATCCTTACGCTCAAAATATCAGTACTAACTCTGAAACAAAGGCAGCTAACTCTTGATCACTCAGCTTGCCCTTCGATCCCAAAGTCCTACCTACTAATCACCAAAAAGGAGAAATAATAAGGGAATGAGCCAAATGCTCAATAAGGTCGCTCAAAGGATCAATCAAACGAAAGCAAAAAAATCTGAGAGACAAATTTTTGGAAGTAGAAAAGTTTCAATGGAACGGACATCAAATCAAATTTCAAATGTCAAAATATATTTGAGTACAGAGACAGACACTAGAGAGCCATTTAGAAAGTGGTCACATACGTCATTACTGACATATGAGGCCGGGTTCAGAAAATACGATCGCGATCTCTTGATCAATTCCCGCTGAGCTAGCCCACGTTCCACTCCACGTCGGTAAGTCGGAAATAAGTCACATATAATGTGACATGGCTCATAGAGTTACCAACGTAAAGATCTCAATGTAACATTATCAAATGTCGGACATGTCAAATAATATACAAAGTTTACGAAATAATGACAATCATTAATCACCGAAATCAACTATATCAATATGGAAATCTCTGAGGTCAAACAAATTCGACGGAATTTGGATTTCATAAGTCATAGCATTGAGAACAAGTTATTCATAACAAAGTTCAAAGTAAAAGGAGGAGAAGAATTACTTAACTCAATTCGAAGAAGTTCATATATTCAAAAAGAACTAAAGACTTACATGAACGATTGGTCCATCACTGATTCGAATTTCAAAAGTTAACCCTTACCTTAGTCAAACTTTCAAGAATACAAATCCTTAAGCTCCACCTTAGAACTCACGAACTTCCCAAGCCTCTCTCTCTCTCGCAAGGAAAAAGAAATAGAGAACCAAAAAAGTCTAGAAACGAAATAAGACAACTATTTATATGGAGCAAAATCAAGTTTTCATTCGACCGAAACAGAGTTTTCATTCGACTGAATCCGACAGAGGTGAAATTGGTTTTCATTCGGATGAAAAGGTTTTCATTCGAATGGAAACTTTTCATTCGAATGAATTCAACAGATACAAAAATTATTTTCCAAAACTTGTCTGATTCGACCGAAAATCTAACTTTATTCGACCTAAAGTGTTTTCATTCGAATGAAAACATTTTTATTCAAATAAAATCTTCAATAATTGCTCCTTCTTGATTTGAAAAATACTTTTCATTCGAATCAACCCCTTTTCATTCGACCGAATTGACACTCCGAAACATTACCACCTTCCATTTTTTATTCGAATGAAACCTTGTTTCATTCGACCGAAAATTTCAGTGCCATTTTCAAACCATTTTCTTACTTTTAACAAAAGAACACAATTTATTTATTCAAAAATATTAATTTTACACAAGGACAAGAAAATTTTTAGGGCATGACAGTCTTTTTTCACATGGTTTGTCCTTTTGCATATAACACAGAAAGGATGTTTTGATCTAGTATCTTGTTGATTATTCCTACTTCTAGAATTTTCTCCTCCACCTTAATTTATTTCACCGTTGTTTCTGAATTTATGAGGCCTTACATTGAGTTTAGATTGATAGGTACTTTCTATTAAGTCTTCACTATGCCCAGTGTTATAAAAGGCGCGCCTAGGCGCAAGGCGCAGCTAGGCGCACAAAGCGCGCCTCGCCTAGGCCTAGGCGCAGCTCCTTCAATAAGGCGCGCGCCTTGTGCGCCCAGGCGCTAAGGCGCTAGGCGCATAGCGGGGCGGGAGGCGCAAAGCTAGGCGCACAATGTGTAACCGTTCGATTTGGTTTCTTGTCTTCACATGGACTGTTGATTTCTCTTTTATTATTTTACCCTTTTTGTCTTTACCAAGTCAAAACACTTTTTTTAAGACTAAAATATAAAACCTAACTAATTTGTTAGCGATAAAACACTTTTTATCGCTAATTGCTCACCAACTACATTAACCTTTCTGTGAAAGCTGTTGAAGAAAGAGTACACATGGCTAAATTAGGAGACCTAACTGATTTGTTAGCTTCACTTTATATTGTTCATAAGGCCAAAGCTCAATCTTGAGAAAATATTTGAATTTTTAGTCCCCATATTATGCTCATTCCCATTGAGATCGATCTAATTTTTAAAAGCAGAATTTATTTTTATTGTTAGAAGCTTGTTAAATTAGAATGTTGGTATTTGAAACGTTCTCTAATGTTTATAAGTTTGTTAATTGTCATGTTCTAAATTTTTTTTACTTAATTTTTTTATTTAATGCACTTTTATTTATTTATTTATTTTTATATTTTTTAATATTGCGCCTTGCTTCGAAAAGGCGCGCGCCTGCGCCTTGCGCCTAGGCTCCAGGGACCTTTTGCGCCTTAGGTGCGCTTGCGCCTTTAATAACTATGACTACGCCTACGCAGTCTTTTCTCATGTGCTTCCAGAGAACCTATCAACTCAGTGACTGATAGAGTTTCTAAATTTTTTAGATTCTTCAATAGCAGCCACATTTGAGTCATACTTTTCTGTAAGACTTATCAATATTTTGTCTATAACCTTTTTATCGAAAATATTTTCTCCGTAGGCTCTCATTCGATATACTATTTCTTTTAACTCAGCATAGTAATCTTGTATAATCTCAGAATCCTTCATCTTAATATTTTTTATATCTCTCTTTAAAGTTTGGAGACAAACAACGTACCTTTATACTGCTTTGGAACTCCTCTTGCAAAGTACTCCACGCTACTTTTGTAGTATTTGCTCCAATGATTCTTGAAAATATTTGTTAGATCAAAGCTTGCTAAATGATGAAGAGAGCTCTGGCATCTTTTGGCTTCAATTGTTGCAACGTCTTCTATTGAGCTGTGGTTAGAGTAAAAGTAACTTCTAGAATATCAAATCCATCTTGAACGAAGCCCCATAAATCTTAGGACAAGAAGAATGTCTTCATTTTGATACTTTAGAAATCCTAGTTTTTGCCATGAAAATTAGGAATTGATATAGTAGCAGAATTTTGGTTGAGACTGGGCATTTGGAAGATTGTACAGTTGTTAAAAGAATTTGAAAAATAGTGTGAAACGCTATGCCGAATAAATCGAACATAACTCTGATACCATTTGTTGGAATTTAAATAGTTCTAGACCAAAAAAATAAAAAGGATGTTGTAGATAATGAATAAATGGAGCTCTTTGTCTCCAGAATAGTATGAGGTGGCTTTTATTTTGCTAGTTCTCTTCTTTCACAAAATGAAACCTGTATTGTTATATATAGGCTTTACCACTGACTCTGTCCAACTGACTAGAAGTTGCAAGAATCCAATTTGCTTCTAAAGTTCTTCACACAGAAGTAATCTTCGGTCAACCCATCAACAAATCAGCTTTCATTTTAGGTAAAAAGTTTGACCAAGACTATTGTCTTAATGGCTAAGTTTGTCTGTAATCGCCTTCACCTTCGCTGGAATTTTGCTTGAACCGGCTTCACCACCATTTGCTGGAGTATTCCAGTTATCTTTCTTAGTTATGAAGAAAGAGTGCACTAATTTTAGCACCGAAACAGCCGTCCTCCTCCTCGTTCACGCTCTCCACTGACGCAGGGCCGGATCCGGGGGGGGCAAAAGTTGCACGTAAAAACTTAAGTTAATAATGTTATAAAATAAATGTAATACGACCACGTTTGGTGCAGGAAGCGACAACAATTAAATTTGAATCGTTTTTAGTCTTCAATTGCACAAGATATGCAAAAAGAATAATATATTTATGTGTATTAGTTCCGGCGTCACATTTATATTGAGTTATATACTTGTGTGCACTTATACTTGCACAATAGTTTAAGAATACTTTGATTAAATGCTACTCACATATAGCATTTGTGAGTATATCAGTTGTACGTATATGAAAAATGTATATTTAAAATTGAGTAGTGAGAGAAAAAATATTAGTCGAACTTTGAGTTTGTTTACCAAAACAAAAAAAAAAACAAAATTTTCTTGTGAATTGGAATTAAAACAACAAAATATAAGGAATTAGATATTCACTCGAAACTTAAACTCTTTCAAACTCCAAATGGTTTTTAATGACACTTGTTAATAATACGATTTGAATCTTTAAAAACAACAATAAGTTGAAAGTGTTCAAATGCTAAAACATACATTAAGAATTTTTAACTTTTTAATTTTAATGCTTTAACCAAATGTCATGTTGGTAACATTAAAATCTTTTAATGACATATATTTAAGGGGGGAGGGGGGTGGCCATGGTCCCCCCGGCCCTACATTAGTTCGGCCTCTCATCTGACGTGTCCTCGTCCCCATCCTTTGAATTGACGTCCTCCCACGCTCACCTATTCTCGCTCTGATATGAGATAAGATACAAGTTTGGCTCACGAATATGGGTTGTACTCCGGCTTACTCTCATATAACAAAAAGGCTATCATTCTATTTCTCTAATGCTCTATCGCAGACATCTGTTCTTCATAATTATGCTGTAAAAATGATTGAATTAGGTATACCAGTCTTTGCTCATCGAAGGCAAGCTCTGCAAGCTTATAATGGATGGTTTTAGGCTTAGCTTTGAGAATATCATTTCTCGCGAGGCAGTGGATAGACCAAAACTGAATGGAGAGAAGCAACCGAAGCCCTAAAAGCTTTCATGGTTAAAAAAAGGAAATGAGGTAAGTGTGGAGACTCGGTGCCTAGTTTCATTTCTATTGGTCGTCTTAAACTAAACTAACTGGACCAACTAACTATCACTGAATTGTTGACCGGACTGGGTCGCTTAGTGGATTGGATTGGAGTGGCTGGAGTAGGCTGGACTCTAATAAGGCTGGACTTAATTAAATTAAGATTATTATTTATTATTAGGCATAGCCCAAAAAATTATAAAAGCTTAAATAAGAACCACGCCCACTAATAAATAAATATAATAAGATTTTAAAATGAGGTGTTTATACGTGGCCTTACTGGGAATGATGAGTTCATATGTAATAGATAGTGATAAAATTTTCTCAAATAATATTTAGGCGAGTTTACCGATATTTAGCCTCATTTCTAAGTTGTACAGATGTCTTCGCATAGTCGAAGGCCAATAAGATCATGCAACATCTTGCTTTCCTTGCGGCTTTTTGGTATGGTGGTTCGCTAGCTATGCTGTGGCTAAATACACTATTGCAAGCTCCATTAGTCCATGTTTAAGAACATGCCATGTCCCCAAAATAATGTAGGCAGTCGACAATATATGAAGAGATATACACATGTACTCTGTTCTTGGGAAAGGTTGGAAAATACATGGAGAAACCCCATCCAGAGTTCTGTAAACCTTATGCAACAAGCAGAAGACTGACTCAAAAAACATCCGCGCATGGCGGATCGTACACAACGTTCAGAGTTACCTTTTCCTTGAATGGCAATTCTCCGTCGGTTGACACAAGCAATGACGTGCTGAAGCTACACCAAACAAAAGTTTCTGTGAATGCAGATGTGCATGAGTAATATTGTTAGGTAACTAGGTCCAATGGAGAGAACCTGTTGAGATTACCATGGTCTTTGCAATTTCTGTTTTGCCTGATCATTGGACTCTGGAAGTTATTTCCGGATTTTACCACGCCTTCATTTTATTTAACGTTTGATTTCATATTATTGAGGGCTTGATTACTACTGAATTTGTAGAAATCAGTATGTGATCTTGCAAAGAGCTGGGGGGGGGGGGGGGGGGGGTGTAGTTGATGGAATGGAAGGAAGAAGGAAGAAGGGGCAAAGTTATCATTTGGAAAAAAATAGCTGCAAGCCGGCACGTGTTTCACACGTTAAACTTGGATGAATTCTATTTAAATAGTGCAATTTTAGAGGGTTTTAGTACATCATTTTTGAAGTGAAAGGGATAAAATTAGACATGGTGTCCCTGCAATTTATGTTTCCTCCACCGGATTGGAATGTCATTGGTGGTGAAGGATTTGGGTTTTTCAACCCAAATGAGGCAACTCTTTGTAGCACTACCTAATTGCGTAACACCTCGAGTTTTACATAAAACTTGAGAGAAAATTGAACCTTTACATACTGTAATAGTGAAAATTTTCCTCTGGGTGCTTGCTTACTACTGAATTTGTAGGAATCAGTTAGTGATCTTGCTTAGAGCTTTGGCATATATTGTGCTAGTGTTGATTAGATTACTTACACTAGCATAGGATTGGATCCTCTTGCAACTGCTCTGTTAGCACAACAATATGAGAACTCTACATATCTCCAAGGTCACGAGTTTAAGAAAAGCTTCTATAAGCGGCTGAATACATCTAACCTTTCTCAGGATCTAACAAGACGACGGTTTTCTGCATTTAGCTGCCGTTTATCTCTTGCAATTCCTTCCAACTTTTTTCTGTTCATCCACACTCCTGTTGTATCACATGGGAAGAGAGAGAGTCTAGGACATTTCACCTTTTCCATATAAACCAATTCAGGAAATAATTCCTGCAATTGTATCCAGTCCATCTGTAATTCACCCAGGTACTTCAGATGCAAAACTTCAACTGTCCACCTCTCTGGCAGATTTTCTCCCCCACGGACATCAAATTCCTGAAATTGACCTATATCAGCGAATTTTCCTCCTCTGATGTAGAGTTTCTTCAGGCCTTCCAGATTACCAGGCATTAGCCAACTTGGTGTAGAAGTCCAGGGGAAACACTGAAGGTCGAGTTTCTCCAATTTGGGAAACAGTGTTACATCCTTGAACGCCATTAATCTCGTTAGAGACCGACCGGAGCGGTGGTCCACGGAGGGCGCATTTGCACGTCTTGCTCCACCTGTAATTTTCTCTTTGTCTCCGCCATCTGGTTTTGAAGCGGGAGAAATTGCACTAGGTTTGCCATGGGTAGCGCCGCCACCCCACGCTATGGTTAGTTTGCAAAGCGCTTGCAATTTTTTGAGAGCAATCAAATGTTTCTCCTCAGGAAACTCCTTCAGACCAGTAAAAATGCTCAACTTTCTCAACTTTACCAATTTTGTCAAATCGTTGAGAGTGCATAAGCCTTTGTCGGGCAAGTCTCCCACCACAAACCCCTTAAGTACTTGGAGCTCCGGGAGCGACGAGATCTCTTTGGGCATGCGCTCTAGCAAGTAACACTCGGCCATGTCCAAGTGTGTCAAGCTCTTGAGCACCCCAATCTCTTTCGGAATCACCTCAAGATTGTGACAGGCTCGAAGATCCAAAATCGTTAGACATGTTAGAAATGAAATTGACTTTGGAAGCTCTGTAATTCTGGAGACTCCTTGAACGCTAAAAAACCTCAAATGACTCATATTCTCCAATGCATCAATAAAGTTTGTCTCCTCGACTTCAATGTGATGAGTGCTCGAGGCCTGCCATCTCCCCAAGTAAAGAACATTGACATTTCTCATCCTCAAAAACCACTCACGCCGAAAATCAAGAAACGCCTCATTCAGATTGAACAGCATATGAAGCTTCTCAAACTCATCGTCTTTTGTTAGCCCTGCGCCTGCCAAGCACGCCCTGTAAGAATTTCTAAAGTCCTCGGTTGCATTACCCCTCGAATCAAAGTCAAAGAACTTAGCCTTCTCGGCCAGAGTAATCACTACAGAACGAACAAAAGGGTGCATTTTGCAACTACTAACCGTGTGCAAGAGACCACTGTTTCGACTCAGGCTGCGCTTCTTGTACACGGGCTCAATGAAACCCTTCTCAATAAGCTCATAAAACAGCTCATTGCCCAAATCCTCCATGGTCTTCTCATTCTCATCATGGCTTACCTTCGGTACAAAACCCTCGCCTATCCACCAGTAAACCATTACCCTCTTCCTTATAACAGCATTCTCCTTAAAAACCGAAAAGCACAACAGACACAGCTTTAGTTCCATTCTCAGCCCATCATAAAGCGACTTGAGATGGTGAAACCCAAAGCTACCCTCAAACACCGAGTTGTTATACAACTGAGGCACTTTGTCCAGCAGTTCATCTGCAATATCGGGATCCCGATCCGTCACACCGTTTGACTGCCGAATCCCACGGAGATCGTTGTCAACGGCACTGATTTTGTACTTGGATGAGACCATGAGCTTGAGCTTCGTGACCGTCTTCTTCAACTGCCGAAGCTCCTTGTAGTTTTTGCTCTCCTTGATCTGGATGTACTTGTAGTATGCGTACTTGTACTTCTGCAGCTTACCTGATACATCTTCGACGTACTTGAGATCTTGGTAAATTATGTTGAGTAGAGTAAGATTTACATCGTGGCTGCTGCTGCTGCTGCCGTTGATGCTGTTGTTGTTGGCAATCAATGAGCCTTTTTTGAGAACGGGTTTGGTCTTGAAAGGTATGGGTAGACAGAAGTTGATGGACCTGGGTTCGGCCGGCGGGGGGGAGCTTGTGGGTTCAGTGACGACGGCGACTTGGATCTGGGCCGTCGGTGTTTGGTTGAGAGTGGTGTCCATGGCAGTGGTCTGGATTGGGAGGATCTCGGTGGTGGTGGTGGTGGCGGTGGGTGGAGATGAAGAAATTTCAGATGACATGGTTACAGAAGGATTGCTGCACAGGTGAGAGAGGTAGCTGTACTGAAATATGCGCTTCCAAGTCTTCTTTCCTTTCTATTAGTATACTAAATAAATAAATATAGAAAGCATATTTAAACAACCAATTAATGAATGTATTAGTGCATTTGATTAGTTGTTAGATGATTGAGTCCATATGTTTTGACCACCTAATGAATTATCTCGAGTCAAATCGAACTACGAAAAACGTACGTTGTTTATGCCAATGCAACATCCGATTTGATAAAGAGGAGAAATGTATATACCATGCTAAAACTTAGTGTACAAACATAGTAGACATGTACAAAGAAATATACACCGATTTGATGGCATCTTGTGTATAATTCCTGACCCCGTTGATTATGGCACTTGTATCTTTTGCTGCTGTTCTTCTTTTTCTACTATTTCATTAGAATTTCCGGACTACGAATTGCTAATGTTGTAAACTCGTTTACTTTTTGAGCAACTCTTATCAATATTAATCGGTGGGTATGTTAATAAGTCGTCATGCATGCTAAGCCACTGTTAGTTAATTGCATAATCTAAGTAAAGAACCGTATTTTCTTATAAAAGATACAAAATAAGTTATTTCCACGTTACACTAAGATATGATCATCAGCTTTAATCTGCCACAAAACCAATTCTAGTGTCGTTGTTGTTGTGACCTTCGTATGATGTAATCTAAATAAATAAGCTCCTTGATTTATCTTTGCTCATTTTTTTATTGCCAATATTCAACTTTTTGTTGTTAGGTCACTTACAATGGTGAAATTTGATCAACGGGATATGTTGTGTGCCTTCTTTTTCATATATTACTCTCTTCTTTTTCCTTGACCGTTTATTATCGCTTCTTATTGCCGATCTTCCATTATATTCACGTTTTGAATGTACTCCAAAAAAAAATGTATCCTAGATTGACAAAAAAAGGTACTAAAGATGGTGTTAAAGGCAGTGCCTCAGGTGACGGGCGAAGCTCAGGCAAGTAGTTATCATTTTTCCCAGGCAAGGGCGGAACTACGTTATGACGAGGGGGTGCTAATGTATCCCTGAACTTTAAAAAGAAAAATTATTTTCACTGCCTCTCTATCTCTCTGGTCTGGGCTGTCTATCGTCTTCGTCTTTATCTCTCTCTCTCGCCGACTCTCACCTGCTCACTCTCGTATCTCTCTGTGGCCGACGGGTAATGGCCGGACGGTGACACAATAGCTCTCTCTCCCTCTCGAATCTAAGACACCCGAAAGAAAATTGGCCTGAAGAAGTTTCTTCCTTCTTGACTTCTTGTTCCAGATCTGAGAGAAGACTGATGACGGCGAATAGGGCGAGTGACAGGCAACAGTGATGAGGACTCCACCGACAAACATTGCTCTGCCGGCGGCGACGGGCGGAAGGATATTCTGAAGGAATTCTTGGATTCGCACCACCCATATCGATTAGAACATAAATCTCTAAACATAACTATATATATATGTGTGTGTGTGCGCGCGCGCGCGCGTGTGCTAGAACATAAATCTCTAAACATATATATATATGTGTGTGTGTGTGTGTGTGTGTGTGTGTGTGTGTGTGTGCGCTACTAGGTATATAGTGTATACGTTATATACTTATATTGATCAGTGATAATTGGTGCTCCCTCATAATTCAGTGACTACCATAAACATTTACCTATTCTGTGGATCTAGTTTAGTAGATTCAATAATTATAAATTGGGCTTGAGTTTGTGCAACTCAAACTTATATATGCAAATCAATGTCAAAATTTTAAATTCATTCTTTCTAAGTATAGTTCTTGTTCATACTTGATATGATAATATTTTTTGAATTTGAAATGTTATCCAGAAGTCAAATCCCTTCAAATAAGGTTGTATCTTGTCCAATATACTTGCGGTTTTGAACGTTATTTATATATTGGATACTTTGATGAAAAAGCAAATACAAATATTGACGATTTATATCTGCTTCGGATCTCATCCATTGACAATCTTAGTTTTAAGTGCCTGAGTTATATCTTCGCAACTGATATATTGTCGGTTGATCCTTGAGACCATGTTGTCTTCGTCTATATTTTAGTTCGTTTATTATTCAAGGTCATTAGGAAACATGGACGGAAAATCTCATCTCAATCTCATTTTGTTGCATCTTTGTCTCCCTCATATGGAATCCCTGACGTTTTTACCTGTTATCGAATCATTTGGTTTTGAGACAGAGTCGAGGTGTCACACTCAAGGGCAAGCTTTTTGTATCTCCGTGTTTGATTATTGGGCAATTGTTCCTAGTGACCCCCTTGACAAGAGCATAGTACTACGACCGCTTGAGCCTGCACCAGTTCAACACCTGGCTCTAAATTTTTGTGGTAAAGAAGAGGCGCAAAAAGGAATGAACTTCCACTTTCTTCTCCTTTCCCCTTTTACGTCATCCAGGAGTTTTGAAATTAGGGATTTTTTGTGTATTGTCGAAAAGTGTACTTAGTTTTCAAGTATCATTTTACTTATAAAAATTTTTTTAGTGACTTCGATATATTTTTTGCACACCCTGGAGTGAAATCCTGGTTCCGCCACTGCTCCCAGGGCAAGGCGAGGCAGCTTTATTCCTCTACATGCCTTTTGGACTGCCATCACAAATCCTCCTCCAAACACGGCAATTAGAAACCATTTATGATGCCCATTTCATGTGTAAGCTGCAATAATGCACCATCAATGTTGGATAAGGGGAAGAAAGGGTAAGAGATTACAGGTGCAACGTGAGAGCCTCAAACTTAAAACACTTGGTATTTACAGCGGCATATGTCAGACCAATTATATGCATGTCACCTACAACTTAGGATATATATGTATTTATCGATATTAGTAATAATCACGTATTTTACATGTCAAATAGTGATTTAAAATGGAGATATTATAGTGCTTGGTTAAAAAAACAACGATTAACATAAATAGTAAGTCATGGACTCCGATGGAACACTGTTCTACTAAGTGGTGGAGCAAAAAAAAATCTCTTCAGGTTGGCACCAAATATATAAGAGAAAATCTGTCTAAAAAATGCCCAATTCTCAATCCGAAAATCCCAACGAATCTCAATATGAAAGCTATGCACCCACCTCCCATGAGCAACAATTGCAATATAAAATTAAGAAATTCAAAATCTCAATATGAAATTAAGAATTCCACTAGCAGTCTCGATTCTTAATTGCAAATTGTAAGTTTCAAAACCCAATTGTCATGTCACGAGCCTTCTTTCTCTGAAAAAAAAAATAAATCCTCTGCCTTCTCACTAAAACCCAGCTCCACAGAAAACCACCATGGCCGCCTCACTGTGCTTCCGCGCGCTTGGGGCTGCAGCCACTAAGGCGATTAGTTTGTAGGACTCCTTTTTAGTCTCGTGTGGTGGTTCTTTTACGGCATGAACATGGACGGTCGAACAAATGGTAGGAGGACAGTGGCGACGCGCAGCTAACCAAATCTGATCAGAGACGACGACCTCAAAGTAAGTCTCCGATCACAATAGATCTGCCCAATAGTGTTCTTTTCCACCGTTTCACCGGTGGTGACCGGAATCTCGCCGGCGATGGCCGGATCTTTACCAGTGACTTGATCGTATTTTTAACGCATCCTTCAGCTTTTTATATTCTATTCTTATCTGTTTCCTATTGCAAATTGGTGGAAGATGGGTTAGTGGTTGGTTGTGGTGGTTCTAGTAGCATTAGGGGCTTGTCATTTAGGGGTTTGGCCTAGTTTATGGGTTTGTTCTTGGAACTCGTGGAGTCTAGGGAGGGGGTGAATTCTGTTGGGAAGAAATGGGGGGGGATCCAGGGCCCTGGGAAGGGGGGTGCGGGGGGGGGGGGGGGACAGAGTCCTGTACAGTGGGGTTTTAGGGGCACCCTCTTAGTGGGGTTGGGGTTGGGGTTAGGGGTGCGTTGGTTTAGGGCTCTTCTCTTGGTTTTGAGCGTCCTGAGTTGCTATTTTGGTATGTTGTGGGTCAGCAGTGGTTCTCTGTCTGATTTTGCGCTAATTTGGTTCGGATTTGATACGTGAAAGTGGGAGGCTCTACATAGCGGTGTTAAAAATCAGTGATTGGGTGCCCCGACTTCTTAAACGACGTGCTCACCTTTGGATTGTTCTGTCCCGATTGTCCGCTGTATTTTACTACCTTGTGTTTGTATCGTATTTGTTTAGTGTCCGTTCTTTAGTTTTTAAACCGGTAGCCTTTGCGAGTTTCTTTAAGTTGAGTTAGAGTGTAGGATATGCTCTACTTTAATTCAATTGGAACGTGCATAAGCTTATTAGGTTTATCATTACGTTTCGACCTTTGTGGTCATGTATACCGAGTCACGGGTTTGTCGGGACCTATAATCTTTGTAAGCTCTACAACAGAGTGTCTGTAAAATTTTTATTTTCAATGCAATTCTCATATTATACCAACCCCTCCCCCCCTAGTTGTCAGATTGTAAATTGAAACAAAAAAGAAAGTGTTCATGTACAAGGAGTTAGAAAATTTAAGAATGAACACCAGAAGTCTGGATTTTACCTTGCTTTCAGAGTGGAGGATTTGGGTTTGCAACTTTGCATAGAGGTGCTGGAGCAATTCCAGTAATCAGTGGATGGATGGTTGCTTTATATTTAGGAAAGAAAAAAAAAAGCTCGGGTTCTTCATGATTTTTAGGCTAAAGTGATTGTGGTGGAGAAAATTAGGTGAGATACCGAAATTTTGGGAAAGAAAAAAGGAGGATAGCATCATTGAATATATATAATTAAATACATAATTAAAAATATATATAATTATATATTTAAATTATATAATTAATTATATATATTGATAATTGACAATTGTATTAAAAATATATAATTGTATTTAAAATACTTTTTAAATACAATTATTAAAAAAATTAATTATATTGATAATTGATAATAGTTTAAAATTAAAAATTGATAATTATATTTAAAATATATAATTATATTTAAAAATCACTGCATCAAAGCAATACACTACATGGATCCACAATGCTGGAGGAATTGACGAATCAAGCAATACACCACGACTTCAACCATCCTGCAGTGATAGGATCTACCGTCTACGCGACTATGTAGGTCGTCAGAGATGGACTCGCAAGTGGAGGCAATGGGCCGTGGCATTGAGGGCTTGAGACCGATGAGGGGACCGAAGATATGGTGTGCACTAATCCATTGTGTGGCTTTCAGGCTTTTGGCAACCAAAAGGCTCTGAAAACAGTAAGGAATAAGGAGGATTTCCTCTTTGACTTCATGCTTTGATTTTTTTTCTTTTTTGGTTTATTTGTGTAAGTTTATCATCTTAAATGACTAAAAATATTTCTTTCTGAACTGATTTTAGAATTTTTAGGTAGCTTAACATTTAAAATGGCTAGAAATATATCTCCTTTAAGTATTTTTTTGAATTTTTAGGTGGATACCTTTTTTTATTGGAGATAAAGTGCATCATGTAAATTGGAAAATTGGCCCACCTGTGTCCCCTACTCCTTTCGCCACTGGTTCTATTGATATCATTGGTGGGGTAAAGAGGCAGTGGCACATCCATATTATCGTCGGCTTGTAGCATGACCACTTGTTTACTTCAAAATTATCACTAGGTTGTATGGTGGCTAATAGCAGCAGGTTTGGTGGTGGCACGGTGTCCATATTAAATCCATTGTGCAAAGCATCGTATCCTCATATTATATAAGCTTTTTACCTACATTAACCTTCATAACCCTACACAAAAACATAGTTCTCATAATTCATTTTGAACCTTCTACCAAATTGTATTTCTCCATGACCAATTTATGTCTATTGACTTCAGATTTCACAAGAGGGATGATGGTGGTGGGTAGATCCGATGGTGACATTGGCTAGATTGGTTGCTATAGTGGTGGGTCACTGGTGTGGGTTATAGCAGTTGGTAGGTTGGTGGTGATGGTTGTGTGTCACTGGTAATGGCTAGATCGGTGGTAAGTCACTGGTGTGGGTGGTGGCAGTGGCTAAATTGGTGGTGATGGTAATGTCTCTACTGTGGACGATGTTGGTTAGCAATGTGGTGATTATGGCAATGAAGGTTGGTGGTCGCAATGAATGGTCGTGAGGATGGGTGGTGGTTATGGACAGTGGTGGTGGGGGTAGATGTGGCCGAAGGTTAGTGATGTCTATGGACATTGACGAGGATGGTAGTGGCAGTCTGGAGTTGTAAAAAACAAAGACGGAAAAGGTTATTAGACTAAAAGGATCTTAAGGTTGGCATAACACGATGACTTGACATGTCATGTCTGGTTAATGTCAATATTTGGGATGATATCACTATATATTACCCAGTGAGAGAAGGGCTGATGAGTTGCTGTTGATTGGTAGTGGTAAACCATGTGGTCGTGAAGGACGGAGACCATGAATAGAGACCAAGCTTTTGGAGGGAAAAAATTTTGTTTAGGGAGAGAGAGAGAGATACTAAGTACGTTTATGACATTCACGCACACTGAGCATATAACAATCCGCTACACAACCTTACAACAAGACAATATCTTCCTCGGGGCTAGCTAAAGTAGGACTCATGAGTTTATTAATAGTCTTATAAGGCTCATCACAAATTATGGCTATGAAGGTTGGTGGTGGCAATGTGCGGTGATGAAGGTGGGTGGTTGTACTGGACAGTGATGAGGGTGGTGCTGGGATTGGATGTGGTTGAAGGTTGGTGGTGTCTATGGACGTTGATAAGGATGGTGGTGGCGGTGGGAGTTGCAACAAACAAAGACAGAAATGGCAACTAGACTAGGAGGAGCTAAGGTTGGCATAACATGGTGGGAGAAGGGTTGACGCGTGGCTAGTGGTTGGTTGTGGTGGATCATGTAGTGGTGATGGATGGAGACCATGAACAAAGACCAAGATTGGGGGAAGGGAGAGAGAGGAGGAGGAGAGACTAATTATGTGTGGCATTCGTGCACACTGAGCATGTAACAATCCGGTCAACGGCCTTACAACAGGACAATATCTTCCTCAGAAGGGCTAGTCAAAGTAGATACGTATGAGTTCATTAATAGTCTTATAAGGTTAATAAAAAATTATACACATTTATGCCTTAGCGTCCTCGTTAAGACCCAAACTCAAACTCACTCACGCAATCGATAATCTTCCTATCTAGCTATTGCTGATAAATACCAGTAGCCAACTGGATCAATCCGATTTGAGTCTGCTTTTGTGTCCCAACCTCTGACAATCCGACTAGATAGTCCAAAAAGCTTTGAAGAGTCGGCTCCAATACCATCTGTAAAGACCAAGGCTAGCAAATGTATGACGAATAATTATAGCTCAGCCGTAAAAGCCATAAATGTTGTCTAAATTAACCTTCTCCAGCGCTTTTGACTTTTATTCATCTCGCCTTCCTTTTCTTTCTTACTTTCAAGGTTTTAGTTTGGGCAAAGTCTTATAAAGGCAATCAAATATTCAACAAACCCATATTCATATATATAGCTACCCAACTCATAGATCGAGATCACCTCACTGCCAACACTAAACACACACAACCCATGCACGTAACTGAAGTTTCAACCTTCCCTTTTTCTCATACCCACGTCAAACACACATGGGTACACTGCCTTACGACAGTACCCTCATTTCACAGCCATAAACCTAGCAACTCGATCCCATAAATCATGAAATAAGCTAGAAGGGGAAGCTAGAAACTTACCGAAAAAATTCGCTGGGAAACTTCGTCTTCACTGCCGTGCTCTCTCTCTCCCTCTCAACCGTTTTCAGAAGTAGGGTTGGAAAAATAGGGAGGGCTGATCCATAATAGCCATATATATATATATATATATATATATATATATATATATATATATATAGTTGCTAGCGCGATCTAGCCGTCCACGCGCGATCTGTGAACGGTCCAGATCTTTTTTTTGCATTTTTTTTAAGTCCGTCCACTACATTATGTAGCGGACCATTTTTTGACAATACTGCCCCTCAACCCATTGGTCCGCTACATAATATAGCGGATTACATTTGTAAAAACCCTATATATATATATATAAACCCTAAAGTGGCAATTGACCAAAAACCTCATATACTTTCGTTAGTTATTTTATATGTTATCTAAATCTTTTTATTTTCGCGAAAAGGTCCAAATAATTAGTTACAATAGATTAATGCACTAAAAGAAAAAATTTAATGGGTATGACATAATCCCACTACGCTAGTTGTCGCTAAAAGTTACCAACATAATTCGGTCACGCTAATCGTCACTAAAGATCTACATAAGTATTTCTTATAACTACTATCATTAAACTATAACTTATGTTTTCTAAAATAATTTTTCGCTAAAGGTTGCTTCTTAAAATATCGGTGCTCACTAAAATTTCATTCGCTACTAGAAAGATTTTTTTTTTATTCGTTAAAAATATTGGAGTGTTACAGTTAACCAGGACTAAAGGAAAGACAAAATCAGCCTATGTTCGGTCCCCTCCTCCACGAGATTGGTATAAACTTAACTTTGGTGCGACAATAAGAGGTGACAAAGCTTGTATTGCAGTCATATGTTGAAATTCGTCTGGGGAATGTGAAATTGGGAAAACAGAGCTTATTGATACAGGGGATCCGGAGACAGCTAAGGCCCTTGTAGCTCCTCTAGCCATCCTATTAGTCATCCACCATCATAAGATTAACTATATTTTTTTGAAGGTGACTCGGAATCGATCGTCAAAATGATCATAACCCAATCTGAACCGTCTTGGAAAATCCGACACATCATAGCAGACTCCAAGTGCCTTATTCTGGGGTTGCTGTTTTGGGATTTTGGTTTCATTCCTAGAAGTGCCAACCGTGCAGCTCATAATCTGGCCACCAAGGTTTCTTTTGTAATTTCTTTGACTTTGTTCCTCCTCCTTCCAATCTTTTGTTTAATTTGGAAGAGGACAGGAACACTGTTGTTTAAGTTACTGATGTTCTTTTTACTACAATGACCTTTTCACCAAAAAAAAAAAAAGTGGGATATCAGAGTGTGAGGGATAAAACAAAGAAGATGCCAATTTGGTAGGTGGCATTTTGGTCATTACGTAGAGTGCACCAGACAGATAGTCTAGCGCATTGATTTCAGCTTTAATCGTGGGGACTCCAAACTAAGTTTGGTTTCACTTCTCCAGATGAGCAACTCATCAACTTCTGAAGATGGGGTTGAAAAAATTCAAGCCATCCCCAACCTAAGGTGGGGATGAACTCCGAACTTCAAAATGCGGTTACATGACCAACACATCGGATGATCTATTTTTTCAATGTATTACAAGTTCAGTAACTTTAACCACATGATTCACACCTCCAATCTAAAAGTTATATTGTGACCCAGGAAAAAAAGAAAGGAAGATGGGGCTAGAAGAAGCAAGAAATTACCTGTGTTAAATATTCATGCTTTATGACCCATTCTAGTTATGGTCGACTATTTGAATCATATCTTATCATCTCAATATCAAAGCAAGCACGTGTTCTCTATTAAATTCTCAAGCGACTACTCAAATTTCTACGTTTGAATATTACCAAATCATCTCAAACAATGGGATGCCCTCATTGTTATTCCATCCTTTTTTTTGGTGCCCCCACATCTGCCTAAAGCGTCTGCATTTCAGCTACACTTATCTTATGATTGTGGTGCATATTAAGCCTCCAACATTCTAAATCATATAACACAATGGGCGGGCCTCAAAGCCATCCTACAAATCACAGAAAGCGCACCTCCTCTTTAGGCTTTTTTTCTGTGGGCAACACCCTCGTAAAGCCCTCATCCTTGTCCATTACTGATCAAAGATACCTAAAACATCGTTCTTGGGTGCTTCTTGACCATCTACGCTGCTTCCTTCTAAGAACTCCTAGAGTTACTAAACCTGGAAGTCAAGGTGTTGAACTGTTTATTTTTTCCGCAATCATGTTACATCACTAATCTTTATTCCCATGCAAGCAGATTTGTCACAAATAACACATCAGATTCAGTTAAAAGTAAACAGACTGCACTCCAATATAGGTGGTTGGGGCGATGGGGAGGGGAGAGTTCTCAGCTGGAGATCTGCAGAGATTTAATCACTGCTATGTTAAACGTAGATTAGGACTAGTAAGTCGGTTCATTTGTAGTTATAGTTATTACTCCTGTTACGCTGAAAAGTTCCATTCCTTGCATGAGAAGCAACCGGCTGGTCACAAACATACATTAGGTTGTCAGAAAAAAGTGGACGGGCTGGAAGTACTACTTAAACAACGGAAGGAAGGAGGAAAACACACATAAAACGGGGGGACTGAAGTAGGAGGGAAGCAGTCTTCAACTTCCAATTCCCAATATCTAATAAGAGCCAGCAGCCTCTGCTCCGAAATGTGCCAAAGACTCTTAAGATTACCTTACACAGAGACGCAGTTAGAATCGAACATTTCATTGCAAAGATTAAGTCACGACATCTATCAGGTCTACCGTGGTGGACACATTTAATCGAAAAGTAAAATCTAGTAGGATTGTTGAACAACATGAAGTTGCAGCATTGGCCGCAGTATTACCTGGTGCTTGTACCTAGAATGTCATGATGCTGAATAAGTAGCTTCCTGGCTTTCCACTTTCTTTACTCTCTGCGAGTGCATAGGAGAAAGAACACCTGCAGTGCCAAGGACGTGAACTTCTTATTTTCTCCGTGATCATGCACATCAACAGTCTGTATTCATATGCAAGCAGATTAGTCACAAATAATACATCAGATTCAGTTATTAAGAAAAAATCGTAACCAGATTGGACTCCAAGAAAAAAGATGGTTGGGGCGATGGGGAGGGGAGAGTTCTCAACTGGCTATCTTACATTGACATAGATTAGGACTAGTAAGTCGTTCATTTGCAGTTTAGATATTCCTCCTGTTGCACTGAATTTTCTTTCCTTGAGATGCAATGGACTGGTCACAATATATTGGTTTGTTAAATAGAAGTGGGCAGGCTGGAAAAATGAAGGAATATATAAACCATGGAAGGAAGGAGGAAAATATTCGTAATAGGAGAGGACTGTAGGAGAAATTCTATGCCTTGCGATAGTGATTCCTCTGGCATAGCGCCGAAGATAAACGGGGCTAAGCAATCAGCAAAGAAGGGATGAAGCAGTCCTCTGTGCAGAAAAATTAGGAAAAAAAAAAAAGAAAAGGGAAGAAAAGAAGAAGCTTAGGTGAAAGTGGAAATATGGAGGAAGAAGTACGCGTCTAGAACCTCAACGCAGGGCTTACACAGTAGTTTTTCATGAACAAAACGGAGCCTGTCAGGCCACAGGAACTTAACATAAATGTATCTACATCCTTTTTTTTTTTTTTTCTTGTACCTCAGAAAGAATCCATTCCTTTTTTGGCCACGACCACCCAAAAGACTTTTGCTAGTGTGCTAAGCACGCCCCCACTTGGACATGCCGATGAAACTATAGTTCATAGATACATTATTGTGGAAAAACAGTGCCCCAAGTTTTCCAATCATTACTATATATTTAATAAATTAAAATTTTGTAGTCTGCCCATATAATAGCTGGTCTTTTCATGGCTGACAGCTGCAGTAGCAAAAATGTAGACAATTTAGAAAAACATGCAGTTTCATTCAAAAATTTTATTTTTTTCAAGGTCAACACAGTGAGCTTGCCTCAAATCATGCAGGAATATTCAAAACTGGCAGATAAGTGTCACCCCCGTCACCAACACTACATAAAACTGCAACTTATTGGCCATGGCCTCTGGGCTCTAACCTCAGCGACAAAGATGAACATTTAGGCACATGAAAAAAGATTCAATACATCAAACAGATCTTATATCTTGCTACTGTATCATTCTTTGTTTTTTTGCATTTTTTCATTTTATTCAGTCTTTATTATTAGACAGCGGGACTCCTAGCCAGGTAGGAGAAAATTTATGGAATCTTTAACATAGATAGACACACTAAGATTGAAGAGCCCAATTGATTTAAGGCACTCTCCCAATGAAAGTTGCTTAAGATGTGTCAGAAGGAGAACGTTCCTAAAATCCTAGGTGTCACAAAATGAAATTAATGAAGGTGAAAACTATTCAGATTATGTTTTAGTAGCCTTTCATGGTGTTCTTCCTCCTATTGTACAGGAAATATAAGAACAGTTATAAACCATGTTTGGTTACCATTTTCTGGAATGAAAACAATCAATGTTGTCGAAATACAATTTTCAAGAAAAAAACTCCTATGTTGTTTGTATGCCATTTTCAACACATCTATGTCAAACTGAACGAGTAGTGTGGTGACAAAGAGTAAGTTTTGGTGTTCTAAATAATGTGATTTGCAAGTTGTAAACAAACATTAAGTTTTCAGACAACACATAAACAAAAACAACGAAAAGGATATCCAACATAGTCTTACCTTAAGAATGGTTGAGTTACTGTGCACCAATCCACCAGGTTAATTTTATCTGCTAAGAGACCTTGTCATCAAGCCACCTTTAAAAGCTATCTTAGCATGTATTGCCAATGCGGTCACTAACTTGTCAGAAGATCTTAGAGGCTCGATGCTTTCTGGAGGCAAGTCTGGAGAGACTACATTTTCAAGCATGGAAAGATTCCCGACTTTCAAAGCTTCAATGCTCTTAAAGCTCTCAGACTTCGCAATTTTACATGCTCATCAAATCAGTAATGCTAGAAATCTTGACTTTGCAAATTCTCGGCTAACTTGATAATTTCCTCAGAATCCTGCAATTTCGGGCACTCCGATAATTTTACTTTTTTTAAAGATGGCAAAGCACATCCAACGTGCTTCAGTTCTGGTAATTCCCACAAGAGCAATGATTCTAAATTTGGCAACTGATGTTCGGATGATGTTTGCATAAACAGAGTCTCCAACTTATCGCAAAACTTTATTTGCAGACATTTGAGGTTCTCTAGCAGCTGGGATGAAGGTAAAACTGTAGCAAGCATCGGACAACTGTCTATGTACAGAGAATTAAGGCTTTGAAAGCTCTCACATGGTAGATCTCGATTATACAAACTCTTCAGTTTGATTGCATTTGAAATGCCAAGAACATTTAGAGTTTTTCCCAATATGGCATTATCTTCGGACTCTTCCTCATAGAAAACATTTTCCATCTCATTGCACCTCTCGATCCAACAGCCTTTCAGTGTTTTGACGTTAGAGGCACCCAAGTCAGATAACCATCTCTGGAACTTATTTTCAACCAAAAATAAACACTCAGCATGACTGAGGACATCCCCCAGGCCCTCAGGGAAACTTTTGAACCCACAAATTCGCAAAGACCGCTTCTCTCTAAAATGAGCAAACTGACTTGTTTGCAAATATGTATCTCTGAAAATTTCATTTTTGGAAAAATACCCATCTCCGCCTATCTTGATAGGGAGAACACAGAAATGGAACTGAGTGGACATACCCCCCAATGATGGATTATTCTTCAGAAGTTGAAGAAATTCGGTGCTACTTATCGAGAACAGAGGTCTGTCACTGCTCGTCAGTGCTTTGGCTGGCAAAGCGGTGATGCTCCATTGACTCTGATTCATCTCTTCTTGTGGACACTCCATATTTCTGTTCTTCATATTTGGTAATTCAAGGTGCTCAAGATGAGTCAACTTTGAGATACCGTAAGGGAGTTCTGTAGCAGTAGCTCCCAACAAATCAAGCATCTCCAGATGCAGAAACTTTTCCAATTTCAAACAATTGCCAAGTAGGAGCTGCCGGAGGCTACTAAAATTTTCAAGGGATGGTAGACATCTTACCGGCGTTCCCGAAAGATCCAGAACTTCAAGTTTTGTAAGTGCTTCCAAGGACACCATTTCCATGTGGGGACATTTACTTAGTGAAAGATACTCTAAGTTTATGAGGTTTGAAATGGAGGGTAATTTTTTAAGAGAGGTTTCAGAGAGGTCAAGAGTTCGAAGGTGAATCATATTCACCAAGAAATCAGCTTGAGATTCGTTTAAAGAGACACCACATAAGTTGAGGTCCTCAAGTTTTAAAAGAGATCCTAAGGAGGGAAAAACTTTTAATTCTGTACATTTCTTTAAAGATAACTGACGAAGATTGCCAAGGTTTGAAAGGGATGGAACGTACTCGATCTTAGTTTCAGAGAGGTCGAGCCTCTGAAGCTGAGATACTTGCTCAAACGATATTTCCATTTTTGTTAAAGCACTGCAACCGGAAAGATCAAGCACCTCGAGTTTTTGAAGGGAATTCAAGTCTCGCAACTCGTTTAAGCACAAGCATCCAGACAATAGTAGATGACGAAGACTATGAAGATTGGATATTTGTAAATCCGTCAAGGCACCGCAACCCGAAAGATCAAGAACCTCGAGTTTTCTTAGGGAACTCAAGTCTGGCAACATGGCCAAGCATGAGCAATAACAAAGAAGTAGATGCTGGAGATTACAGAGATTGGATAGGGATGACAGACCTTTGAGTTCAGTTTTTGAAAGGTTAAGCACTTGAAGGTGTATCAGATTTTCAAAGTAATTATCTGGGAATTCAAGGAGACTGCTTGTACCTGAAAGGTCAAGTATCTCAAGGCCTTTTTGTGCTTCTATGGACGGAAGTTTCTGAAGCTTAGAGCAACCTTTCAGGTCAAGAATCTTAAGCCTCGTTTGCTTAAATGATTCATCATGGAAGTACTTGAGGTCTTCAGTGCTTGAAAGATCAAGAACTTGGAGGCTGGATAACGGGTCGATGCTGCGGAGTCTCCATAAATGTTTACACCCGCTTAGCAACAGATGAGTTAGTTTTCCAAGACCAGGAACAAACGGTAAGATTGTAATCTTGGTTTGGGACAAATTAATTGTTTGAAGCTCTGGATTATGGGAAAAGCTTATGTCAAAGATTTTTCTCAATGAGGTCGCACCGGAAAGATCAAGCACCATTAGCTTTACAAAGTTTTTTATACTTTGTAGCATTTCTAAGCGAGAACACCCTCGAAGGATGAGCCAGACAAGTCCTGTGAGATCATAAAGAGAAGATGGTAATGAATCAATCTGAAGTGAAGATAAGTTGACGCTTCGAAGGTTCTGAGTAAGCTCGAAGAGGTTATTAGGGATTGTCTTCAAGGAGCTAGGACCAGATATTTCAAGCACTGTTAAATTTGTAAGTTCTATCTTGTGGTCAATCTTCTTCAAAAGGTCACAGCTTCTGAGGACAAGCACCATGAGGTTCTTCATTTCAGGCCAAGGCAGTTCCAATGACTGAAAGGTGGGGTTAAAGAGCGCAAGGATTTGGAGATCCACCTTTGACTGGAAGAGTTCATTTGGGTTCTTGCTGCCGAGAACCTTCCCATCAAGCAACAGTGTAGAAAGTCTTGGCCCTCTTTTACCACTGCAAAGAGTTCTCATCATGCCATCTTCCTGCGCGATTATCCCAAGGCCCTCCCATTCACCATCCTGAAAAACATTAGCCAGTCCAAGATTTGCTGTTCCGCCAAATCCACAACGATGACAGTCATCAAGATACATCAACGTTCGTTCCATGATAACATAACCAGCCCCCAGAATTTGCAGCATCCGACAACCTATAAGCTCCATCAAAACCTGATGTCCTTTCTCGTAAGCCTTCTCAAAACTGTCCCCATGACCAATGTATCCTTCCAGTATCCAATAAGCAATTAACTCGTTAAAATGGACTCCTCCATGGTCACGAAAGAAATGGTTGGCTCGCCAACAACAGTCAATCAACACACTTTCTGGCAGCATTACGTACCCACTGCAAAGTAACCGCATGACATTGTAGTTTTCATCATCAGATGCTTTCGCCAAAATTCCTTCCAGCTCTCGCACCCTGGAATCATCTTGTCCATAATAACAAAGGGCTTTCGCTATAACAATAATTTCAGCAGGCAATCTCCGGCTCTTTTCAACAAATGCTTCAGCCAAGACTTTAACACCCGGAAACTGGTCCAAGACTGATCCAGCTATTTCTCGCAGCGAAGACAGTGATTCTTCCAGGGACAAGGGCTGGACAACGAATACTCTCCTGCTTTCTTGCGTAGCATGTTTCAAATCATCTACGGTAGTTATCAGAATCTTGTAAGAACCTTGTCGGCTGCGATGCAGCAGATTACTCAATTTGGACATAATTTCTTCTTCGTTCGTTTTAGTTTCCTCACCATCCAAAATCAAAAGAAATGTTTTTCCTTTTAGTGCCACAGATATCTTTTCTTCCAAGTTCTCCCCTCGCTCTCGTTCCTCCTTTTCCTTCTCAACCTCTTCCTTAGCCTCCTTATTGTCATTCTCATCTTCCCAGTCCTCAGCAGCAGGAAGCAGAGACAACTGACGAGCAATACTCTCATGCAGACTCGTGTGGTCATACTTTTTATTCAAGAATACCCAAAGGGAAATATCACATAAGTGCTCCCTGATTGCACGATCACTTAATTCCTTCGCCATCCATGTTTTCCCAACTCCAGCTGTTCCAGAGAGAACAATTCTTCTTGCATTTCCATGCTTTAGCTGGTCAAATATCAGCTCCCTTCGATCCACTGAACCCATTGTCATCACATTGAACACTCTCCTTGATCCTTTAGTAAAATGGACACTGCTATCCTGTACTGTGGAGATCAAAACCTTGTACAAACCTCTATGTTTAAGACCAAGCAAGGTATTCAATGCTAACATAACTTCTTCTTTCATTGTACTTCCACCTTCATTAGAAACCGCAACTTCATTAGTTTTCTCTTCCTCATCATCCAAAATAAGAAGAAACCATTTTCCATCAAGTTCTTCAGATATCTTCCTTTTCAGGTTCTCTTCATCCCTCTCCTCCTCTTCCTTTGTCCCCGTATAGTCATCCTCCTCTTCCCATTCATCAGCAGCAGAAAGTAGAGATAACTGACGAGCAATACTCTTGAGAAGAGTCCTACTACCATTTTTTCTATTCAGAAACACCCAAATGACGACATCGTATAAGTGCTCATTGATGGCACGATCACTTAATTGTCTTGCTGTCCATGTCCC
Source organism: Escallonia herrerae (assembly GCA_033070095.1). Classification (NCBI taxonomy): domain Eukaryota; kingdom Viridiplantae; phylum Streptophyta; class Magnoliopsida; order Escalloniales; family Escalloniaceae; genus Escallonia; species Escallonia herrerae. The sequence continues at coordinate 129,268 of JAVXUP010001964.1, read as the reverse complement.
AACTCCAGGCTCTCCGACAAGAACAATCGTCCTCACGTTGCCATGCCTTAGCTGTTCATAAATGATTTCACGTCGTTCCGTTGAACTCAAAACCATGACTGGAAACACCATCCTGGTTTCCTCACTAACACGACTGCTATTGTTGCTTACTTGAGTGATCAAAACCTTGTGGGAATTGTGCCAATTGAGCGGCAGCAGACCCTCCAACTCTTTGATTATCTCTTCTCCGCTTACTTTACTTCCCTCATCATCCAAAATTAGAAGGTACGTCTTTCCTTCAAGTGTTCCAATAATTTTTTTTTTCAGTATCTCCAAGTTCTCCTCCTCTTCCCCATTATCATCCTCAGCTGTGGGAAGTAGAGAGACCTGACGAGCTATACTCTTGAGAAGGGCCTTATTGTCACACTTCCTGTTCAAGAAGACCCAAAGTGTGATGTCATATAAGTGCTCTGAGATTGCAAGATCACTTAGTTTTCTTGCCATCCATGTCCCAGCTCCAAGTTCTCCAGCAAGAACAATTGTTTTTACATCGTCCTTCCTTAGCTGTTCATAAATTTCTTTCTGTTGATCCACCAAACTTAATGCCATCACTGAAAAAGAGTAAACTGCAGGAAATTCAAAAGAGACGTGTCATTGCGAAGTCCACTTAACAAATATGAAAAGAATGTTCTTATTTAACAATAGCATGTTTGGAAAAAACGAATAGAAGCATGCCCAAATTAAGTTTAGTTTTATCGTCACCAAGAAAACAGTGTATAACCAGGCACTCGAACTTTCAGATCCTTTAGCTATAAAACTGTAAAACCCGAGCTGATGTGCTTCCCTTTTTTATAGCTAGAAATTTTGACTCTTATAAGAAGCCTAGCTGTGACGCCCGTTGCCAAATCCTATATCTATTCAAAAAAAGCTGCATGGTTTTGGTCTCCAAAAGGAATTCACTTGTTATTGGGGTCAGCCTCCGAAATAAAGAAGTCTTTCATACCAAATAATGGTGTACCGACATGAAAATGATAGTTAAGGATTCAGATACTTCTTTCAATAACGACTCATGATATCTAAAATTCATATAGCTCCACTTTGGTTTGTGATGGCAGCATCACCTAACATTAGAAACTAACCCGCAGTGGTAAGAGCATATCTTCTGCAACACAAATTTGATATCATATAAGTAGATGTTCAAGTATAGATCCTGTAGTTATTAAATTGAAACAAGTAAACTCATCCATGACACAGTTCCTTTTCTCATCATATCAAAATAGAAGTAAAGCCTCTTAGATTCTGTGGCGTGATATCCTCACTTTAGAGCAAGCAAATCGCATCCAGTCTCACTTATTGTAACATTCTCAGGAACCTAGCATGAAATGGGAAACTGCATCTTTTTTGTTTCTTTTTCCAGGTAAAGATATCAGATCTATAAAAGCAATTAGATCTTTTCAAGGGTTCAGTTTACATGAATTTGGAAGTCTTCAGTATCTGCTTAGTTGCCAAAGGATTTGAAACATTCTGATGTGTCAAACCCCGTCTTTGTGTGGTTAAGGTTCCTATTGGAAACAATTCAATCTCGTAAAAGGCCTTTGTTTTGGGAAAAAGGTTTCAAACTAAAAGTTCTATTGAAGAACACTTAGAGGGAAAAAGATTAATGAGGTAGATGGTCATAGGAAACAGCACCACCTTAGAAGAATGCCATAGTGTACATATGCAGCATAAGTGAGCAAATATCTCAAGCAAATAGAAACTATAGTTCAACAACTTCATTTAAGTCAGGATTACGACCACAAAATGTTTGAGGTATGCTTCAAGTTACTGAGTTAAGGATGAAAATTGAAGTCTCTACCATAGAGTTAATTAGCAAGTTTTGATCAAAAAGTTATTAACCCAATCATCATGTAGGACTAAGTTGCAATTTTCTTAGAAAAAGGCATGCATGTGCGCATATAACCATGCCAAAAAATTTGTAGCAACCAAATATAAAGGACTAAGGCGAAGTTCAAACCCAATGGGTACACCAATGGGTGGTTCTTTAACTAACTGAGGCTTCAAGCCACAAACAGAGCCTGAGCCATGAAGACAAGACAGGAAACAAGGGAGTTTGACTCCAATGTTCCAAATGTTCCAAATGTTGGCAAAGAAGAAAACAAAATTAACAGTGAGTTGAACACTAAAAACTACTAGGGATATATCCCACTTTGGTCCATTGACAGATGAAAGTGAAAATATGATTCATATGCCGATCCTTATTAGTTTGGCCAACATAAAGCGTTCTAGTTGTTGTCAGGTTGAGATTTCGAGACAGTTCGATTTGAAGTTACCTCACAGACAAACAAGATTTTGCGAAATTACATGAATTGGATTTCAAACCCACAGAGTCTTCTACCTCTTAGGTAAAAATGCACGTAGCTGAGGAGGCTGGAAAATTTGTCAATCACAATCAAATCAACAAACAACTCCTACTGCTTCCTGTTTTGTTCCTTCCCTACAATCTTCTTGTCTCTTGATTTTTCACACTGATCAAGCTCCAGATACAGCCACCTGCCATTAAATTTAAGGGTAAGGAAACTCTTGACTGAAACAAAATCCAACTCAATATCTCCCGAGTGACCGGAAGTATTTTTCAGCAACCCCATCAAAGAGCTCCAAAGAGCAGTTTAAGTACCTCTTCCTGAATGTTTTGTACCGAAATCAATCCTATTTCTATTTATTCTAGGGGATATCATGATAAATAAAGAACCATTCATGCACCAAAAAACCTTGAGGACTTAAAGAGTTGCTACTTCTTATTATCTCAGAATGGTCTAACCTGTCTTCAATCAGTGTATTTCATGCAATCAGTGGATCCCCAACGCGTTTCGAGACAACCTCCTTCCAATGGTCCAGATGACATCTCTTGATTTGAATATCCCTTTCTTACTTCTAGACTAACATAAAAGGTCACTGATTGTGCAGATAGCAAGCTTCAAGTAAGTGAACATACAGTCAGTTGCAACATCTTAAGAGAAAAAATATATACATACCCACTTTCAGCAGATCTTGAAGAGTAGGATTGAAACTCAAACTAGCAAATACCCAAAAGTATTACAGCCAATACACACGATTCAATCATTTTACATGCATATTCATTGTACTTTCAAGACGCACAAAAAGAATGTGAGTGGAAGCTTCACCTCTCTCAAGAATTGGGTTTTGAACTGAATACTGATCAGAGTAGTGACAACGCTTCTTATGTCTGGGTCAACTTACTGTGGAGTGTCGAGCTTTGTGAATCATAACCGAGAAGTGAAAGAACATTGACAGTCCATCGAACTCATGTAGGTGGCACCTAAAGGCTGTTTCTTTATAATAGCGTAATACGACTTTGACCCTTTAAGTTTGCAAAATTGTTTCAAATGGTCCTTCCTTTTTAAAATGTTCCCTGTTGGTCCTTTATATATCAATTTTTTCCTATTAAGCGGTCCTTAGCCCGTTAACTCCGTTAAGTTAATTCATTCAGGATGGATGGCCCTAGTAATGTTATTATATTCTTCATTAATCGCTCAAAGTTATTTATGTTGCCTTTGACACTAAACATTTTGCCTATTCCTTTTTCGACATAATGGTACACACAAAATAAAAATATGGTCAAGCACAAGGAAAAAATATAGCAAGCAGAAAAGGTAAAAAAAAAATAGCACCAAATAAAGTCGACTCTCTTGCAATGTAACAATATTTAACCAAAATTTTCATCGTGGAATGGCCCTTTTCGATTATTTATATTATTCATGAATTAGTTCAAAATTATTTATGTTGCGTTTTGTACAAACCTTTTTACCTACTCATATATTCGACGTAACGGAACTACGAGGGGTATACAGAAAAGATACACAGAGATAAAATTATGGCCAAGTACAAGCAAGAAATATATCAAACAACAGCGATAGTAAATGGCCCCAAATAAACTCAACTCTCTTGTAATCTAACAATCGTGAGAGGATAAAATGTTATTAATATTGTGAAGTGAAAAAATTCTTTATGCAATTTCTAAACGCTAATTTCAAAAAGTACGTATTAAATCTAATATAAGATTTACGAAAAAAGAACTCTTGATATCTATCATAGCCAGTGTAAGTTGAGTTTCCTGTACTAGCGTATATTTTTGTCTCTTTGTAACTTTATCAACTATACAAGGCGGACACTTTAACTCAAAAGCAGGCATGTACGTTTACGATATTTATTTTTTATTTTAATTTTCATGATTTTTGTATTCAGTAAGAAAATGTGTTCATGTACTTTCATCAATTTTACCCAAAAAAAAATTAGCTATTTTTTCTTATATTGGATTAAGTTTGGGTGAAAAAAGCTAAAAATATCTCGGATGTGTTTTTAATTTTTTGTTCATTGTTTGAGTAATTTTATCCAAAACGAAAACAGAAAATGGTAAAAGTACGAAAAAAAAGAATCTTTTTTATCATCATTGTAAAAAACAGAAAACGAATATGGTAAACAGGCAAAGCCTTTTGCATTTTCTGCTTCTCTTTGCTAAGTCATGTGTTCTACTTGTTGTATTTTCTTTTCCTATTTTTTCTTTACTAGGAAGACTTTACAGCTGTTATTCTAGTTTATGCACATTGCACGTGAAATGATTTTAAACAAAGGTAAAATATTTCCTCTCTTAAAATTAATAACCATGCATGAGGTTTGTTAACATATTATTGACGGAGCATTAGAATATACAAAGTATACCGCATAAAACAGATTTGGTTCCTGAATATATTTTAAATAATTAAAATTTATCAACCTATCGAATATTAGTTAGTAGAGCATCAATGATACCGTTACTTGACTCAAAGATCACAACTTCAAACAAATAGATAGATGGAATTGACAAAAAGCCCAAAAATAAAAGTTTCAGATAGGGCCGTAGAATAATTTTGAAAGATTAAGAGCTTTGTGAATAAGGCGCATTTTTTCCCTTCTTAGACCCGATGGAGAGAGAGTGAAAATATAACAAAACAAGCAAATATCTTTGATGGCTCAAATTCTGTAGTGGTAGATCGGCGGTCCTTTCTGTGTAGACGGTAGTCATGCTTGTAGCATGACGACCAGATGATGATGAGCATTTTGAGGTGGCATCAATTATGCAATTGCATGCATTTTGAGGTGCGCTGGTGATAGCAGTGGTGAGGTTCTTGGGTGAAGGTGGAGAAGGCAAAATGGGGCTCATTTGAAATGGATTCCGTTGTGATGGCTCGGGAATTGGGACATTAGTGTTATAAAAGGCATAATATGAGTGATGGTTATGGTACGCCAATTAGGCAGTGACGGTGGTTCTTATGGCCTAGCGGTGAGAGGCGACGGAGGTTTAAGTTGATTATATCTATTTGGTTTAATACCATACAGTTTGTTTATAAAGAGGCGTTCAATTTTTGTCTGTATTTGGTCACTTTTCAATTTTACCCTTGGAAAAAAAAACAGTAAATAAGACCCCTTTGGCGTTTCCCACTCACAAAAATGAATAGAAAGTTTCATACAACACAAAATTTTTCTTCAAGGGAAAAAAAAGATTGACCCAAGCGAGTTACAAATGCAAACTTAAAAGGGGATATATGAAATTACTCACATAAATGAAAGAATTGAGATCCCCGCTGGAATCCGCACGTTTCTCAAAAGCAAAGTTGCGGTCAAACATGCCCTTTTGACTCTAGTAATTCAACAAAAGATGTCTTGGGAAGATGGCCCATGTCATCTCAACATCTCAGCGATGGAGCCAGAAACAACTTTGAGCGGGATGAACACTTGAATTTTTTTTAATGATTCAGCGATAAGGATATTTCTAACCTCATGCCCTAGTATTTTTGTCCACGGTTTTTCGTTGGCGAAAGTTACTCATGAGTTAAGTTTGTTGCTAAATTACTGGAACTATAAAATTCAATGTTGAATTCCTTTGGTTCTGTCAAGTTGGCTCAAGACGAATTTCAACAGAAAAATTTGGAGTGTTAAAAAGGCCAAATGCTATTACTATAAAACATGCAAATATCAGTTTCAAATTCCAAATTGCTAACAATTGAAAATCTCTAAAAATTTTAATTCCTAAAATATGGAATCATAAGTTATTAATAATTTCTAAATGGGTTAATGACAAAACTGTCTCCTGAGGTTTACACGTATTTGCACTTTACTCCCGTGTTTATAACTTTTACAATAGTGTTCCTTGAGGTTGACAAAATCATTGCAAACAGCTCCAAAATTGGATGTCCGTCTAAATTCGGACGTTAAGTCCGCATATGCTGTGCACATGCCACTTTGGCATGGGTAGATCTGTCATTTCGCTTAGGGTTAAATACAAAACTGTCCCCTGAGTTTACACATTTTTGCAAGTCGCTCCCTGTGTTTTCAACTTGTGCAATAATGTTCCCTGACCTTGACAAAAATATTGCAAACGAGTCCAAAATTAGATGTTCATTTAAAATTGGACGTTAAATCCGTATGTAATGCGTGCATGCTTTTTGGCATGTGAATATTTGTCAATTTTTACTTCATCTCCCTTTCCATTTAAAAAATATGTAACTATTGTTGCCATAATTTTAGTTTATCACATGTGAGTAGAAAACAAATTCTACACCTTGTAAAACTCTACTTAATCAATGTATCATCGTATTAGGATTTAATTTTAACTATGAACACCTTAAAAATACTTTAATATGTATAAAAGAATGTAAAATATTTTTATAAATGAAGTCATATCACTTTGTAAATTATTTTTGAAATATCTTTATTTATGAATTATATATTTTTTATTTACGATTTTTAATTTTAAATTTAAAGTCAACTTTGATTTATTATTCTCAATTTAAATTTAAAAACATAGAGAAAGGGAGATGGGATGAGAGGGGACAGATATTCCCATGAGGTTTAAATTTAAAGTTAACTTTTTGGCATGAAAATATCTGTCAATTCTCATCTCATCTCCTTTCTCTATGTTTTTAAATTTAAATTGAGAATAATAAATCAAAGTTGACTTTAAATTTTAAATTGAGAATCGTAAATCAAAAATATATAATTCACAAATAAAGATCTTTCAAAAATGATTTACAAAGTGATATGACTTCATTTATAAAAATATTTTACATTCTTTTATACATATTAAAGTATTTTTAAAGTGTTGATAGTAAAAATTAAATCCTAATATGATGATACATTGATTAAGTAGCGTTAAATTAATTAACTAGAGTTTTATAAGGTGTAGAATTTATTTTCTACTCACATGTGATAAACTAAAATTATGGCAATAATAGCTACAAAATTTTTAAATGGAAAGGGAGATGAGGTGAAAATTGACAGATATTCACATGCCAAAAAGCATGCGCGCATTACATGTGGATTTAACATCCAATTTCAAATAAACATCTAATTTTGAACTCGTTTGCAATGTTTTTGTCAAGGTTAGGGAACATTATTGCAAAAGTTGAAAACACAGGGAGCGACTTGCAAAAATGTGTAAACTCAGGGGACAGTTTTGTATTTAACCCTAGGCGAAATGACAGATATACCCATGCCAAAGTGGCATGTGCACAGCACATGCGGACTTAACGTCCGAATTTAGACGGCCATCCAATTTTGGAACTGTTTGCAATGGTTTTGTCAACCTCAAGGAACACAATTGCAAAAGTTGTAAACACGGGGAGTAGAGTGCAAAAACGTGTAAACTTCAGGAGACAGTTTTGTCATTAACCCTTTCTAAATTGAAACAAAAAAATGCATTTATTTCTAAGAAACGATTAAAAGAATTTAACAGTGCAAGAATCAAACACGGATGTTTTCATGAAAATTGCTGACGTGACCTTCGGGTGTTGAAAAACAAACAAAGAGTCCACCGCGAAATTGCCGCCGATCGCCAGCCAACAGGCAGCACTTCATCTCGATTCACGGTATGTGAAAAACAAAATAGAAAAATCTCCTTCTTCTGCAATACCAAATGAGTGAAGCAATTTTTATCCCAAAGCCACTAGATAGTTGGCTCAATTGAATGAATCTTACGCTAGACGTGGTCCGGTCTAAGGAGGGAGAGGAGAAAAAAGGCGAGGGCAGAGACAGAGAATGTGACGTAGCAGCCAAAGCCAAGAAGCGGTGTGCTATGTCGCCTCGTTAAGTTAAACTTTGTGGCAACATTTGTTGACTTTATGCCTTTATTTATTGGGATAATTACAGCAGTGTCCCTAAGGTTAGGGTGTAATTACAGTCAAGAACACTAAGTTTCAAAATGTAACATACCGTAACCAAAAACGTTAAAAAGCTAATACTTGTGTCCATCTGTTAGGGTTCTGTCCAAAAAATATAACTTTTTAATGATATCATCATTAAGTATTTTTAAAATGATAATACTGCCTTTCTATTGTATATATTAATTAATTTATAAAATCTTTAAATAAGCTATGTTTGAAAAAACTTTTTTTTTTGTTTTCAGTTTTTAAAGAGCAGTTTGATTTTATTTTTTTTACAAAAACAAGTGGGTATTTGATAATCCTTTTTTTTTTGAATTTTTTTTTTGGTGTTTGGTAACTCTTTTTATTTTGACTTTTATTTTTTGGGTGGTTTGCGGTGGCGGTAGTCGACGGTGGTGGTGGCCAGCGGTTGTTGCTGCAGTCACCGGTAGTGGCTGCCGGCGGTGGTGGCCGGAGGTGGCCTCCTCCCAGCGGTGGTGGCCATCGCCCGGTGGTGGCTGCCGGAGGTGGCTGTCGGTGGCTGCCGAGCGGCGGTGGGTGCGTTGTGGTGGAGGTCTCAAAAAAAAAATTTAAGTGAAAATAAAGAGAGATTTTTTCTCTCTTTTGTTTTTACTCTACAATTTAAAAAGTAATTTTTTTAATTGAAAAAAAAATACTTACCAAACGCTCTTTTTTTAAATTTTAAAACTGAAAAAAAAAAGAACAAAATTAAGGATTTTTTTAATTTTTAAAACTAAAACAAAAATAAGGATTTTTTTAATTTTTAAAAAAAAAAAAAAGAACAAAAATAAGGAGTGTCAAACATAGCCTTTTTAAATTAGGATATTTTATTTCCAAATGAACCCTAATTTGGAAATTAGGGTTTTGAAATCCTAATTTGAAAATTAGGATTTCTAAATTAGGGTTTACAAACACTCAAGCCAACACGGCATCAACAATCCTGTTCGTGCAACATCGTGTCCAAGTGTTCAAGAGCGGCTTCGAGAAGGATGAGAAGAACGACGATGTGTAATGTGCACGACCATGGAGGACACAGCGGCGGTGCAGGCTTCGTAAAGGATGAGAAGAACGGCGATGTGTAATGTGCGCGGCCATGGAGGACACAGCGGCAGTGCAGGCTTCGTGAAGGATGAGAAGAACGGCGAGTCGGGGTCACTGAGGTGGCCAGGGGTTGCGACGAGATTGGCCGAGGGAAGGGTGCGAACTGTAGCGGGTTGGCGAGGAAGGGGTTTGCAATGGGGTTAGGCGAGGAAAGGGGTTGCAGCGGGTTGGGCTAGGGAGGCGCTATGGAGGGTTGGGCACGATTCCATTACCTAGCTTTGATAAAGGAATCATCTCCGATCTTGAACCCAGAACTCACCGGAGATCCAACGACTGAACACAAAGGTCTGAATTTTTCTTTTAAATAAGGTAATGGCATTTGAAAAAAAAAAATAACCCTAAAGCTTAAGGGCAATAAAGCAATTTTTTAAAAACCGTTAGGTTTTTCAAGATTCCGTTTGGTCAACGGATACAAATATAATTTGTCTAAATTAATGGACATGCATATAATTACACCGTAACCTCAGGGACACTACTGTAATTATCCCTTATTTATTTTGAGTTTGTACTTTGCTTTTTTTTTTTTTTTTATTTGTTTTTTGTGTAAGTTTAGCATTTCAAATGACTAAAAAAGATATTTCTTTCAAGTATATCAAATCCTTTTAGGTACTTTAACATGTAAAATAACTAAAAAAATATCTCCATTAAGTATCTTTAAAAATTTTAAATGAATACTTTTATAGTTGTGGGTTAAATACACAACAAAGTCTTGGAGGAGCTGGTGGGCACTGGCCCAATGGTGCCACCTACCAGCTTCGCCACAAACAACACCCAAAAGTTAAAGTGAAAGTGAACACTCATGCGGATACCTGCCTTTTCTTTTCTTAAAGTTCTACAAGACGGATGCAATGTCTTGCCACTAATATGCTGATGTGATTTATTATATCCCTAGATTTTTCATAAAATAAGGGCTCGTGATCTCTTTATGTTTGAGCACACCATGCCACATTGTCTTCATAGTCAACGTAAACATTAGAGATAATTCCACAGAGCACAAGTTATTTGTCTTGCCCTTGTTCATGAAACTGGATCATCATAGGTGGCTCGCGGTGGTCACGGTGGTAGAATGGAAGGCGAATTGGCCCGTGCCCAACCCCCACTCCAAAGCACGCAAACCATAATCAAACACATACATTGTATATTTAGATTTTATATTGATGAGAAAAGTACAAAATATATGTGCAATATACTCTCAGTTGCAATATACTCTCAGTTTCATTACCCTGTTTCGAATTTCTATGATAGATTTAGTGTGTGTAAACATTAACTTTACTCGTTAGTTTATTTTAGTTTGACTTGCCCAAACGATACTTATTCGATTTCTGATTTCTATGTAAGTTAAAATTCAATGTTTAACCTGTCAGAGATATTTATTTTAGGATTTTTGCACACAAAAAAAAGCAGAAAAGAAAAGCATCAAGTGAAAAAATGGAGTTTGAAACAACATATTACCCACCAGAATTAGAATCATCAAGAGGTAGTCGTAAAGCGAATGCAAAAGGAAGATTACTTTAAAGCAAAGCAAGTTATTACCGGCTCGCTGCTCGCTACAATATGCTGCCACACCAACACGATCTACGATGCCCGCCACATCACCCTCATTATCACCACTTCAGCCATCAACGTAGCTAGACCACCACCACAGGTGCAAGTACAATTTGCATACCATTGCCCTAATTATAATACGGAGTAGTAAACCAAGCAATATGATTGGCTAAAAACTCATGGTCCAAACTAAAAAAGCATTATATGATTTCATCTTTCGTTTGCTTGAAATATTTATTCACACTTTTTCATGCTTCCGCCAATACATTTTGAAAGGCAAATAAAAATACGGAAGAACATTATAAAATGTGAAAGTCTGCGTTGCGTTGTTCCAAGGTCTGCTCTGTAGGCTGAATTTGATGATGCTTGCTTACTTTTGATGCATTTTATGCATACAAAAAAAATAGCATGGTAAATGATCTAGACTCCTAGATATATGAATCCAGTCTTCAGGTTTAGGAGCAATACATTATACACTCTTCTTCATCTAGTAAAAAATACGGTCCTGCAAATTTGACTGTGATTGTTCCTCTGTTTTATTATTTCTTTCTGAGCCTTGGTTAAAGCTGAATTACTAGTGTGACTGTGAGCTCTGTTCATCAGAGCCTCAACAACGACCCTCTGCGTTAATAGATGGACGTACATCCTTTAGCCTCACTTTCCTCATTCCATGAGTATCCCCTTTGGATTTGGTTACCCATACAATAGCTCATATCCACTTAACCCTAGTCAAAGAAGGGTAGTTACCTTGGCTTGACAAGGTTCCTCATGCCAGTATTGTGCGCAACTTAGAAACACTGTTTTGTCCAAGAAATGAGTTGAAGTGAAGAAGGGTGGTAAGCTTGGATTAGGAGGTCCCTCGGGCCCTTTTATGGAGAAAGAATCTGCATTGACTAAGCGTCAGGACCTGTAAAAGGGCTAGGGGTGAGTAGCGAACCGATAAAACCGATCCGAATAGTTCAAACCGATGGAACCGGACCGATCGAATCTGAACCGTTGATGAGCTTGAACGGTTTGGTTTGATATTTTCAAACCGAGGCCGGTTCGGTTCGGTTCACTGTTCAGGATTTCCAAATCGTAATTAAACCGAACCAAATCGAGGGTATATAGGAATTAAATAAAAAAAATATATGACCTTGGTTAGCTAGATAACCAGGGTTGAGTAAGATGACTTTCGTCTTTGGAGACATATTATTCAGCGAATCAGCCCCTTCTCTTTCATTCATCAGAGAATCTAGCCGTAACTCTCTCCGTTCTGTCGCAGCTACTCTTCCACTCTTCTTCTACTCTTTTTCTTCAGAGAACACATCCACGGATGATGGATCCATTTCAATCGGCAATAAGTGGGAAGATTAAGGGTCACCACGCTTTTTATTGAAGATTAAGGTCACTGGCTCACTGCCTAGTTTTCAGTTTCATTCCAAAATCCCAGCTTTCTTGGATTCAACTTTCAAGTGCTATCTTCGGCTTCTGATTAGTGAGCAGGTAAGTTTCAATTTTGATTCCAGTTTTTTAGGGTTTACCCATCCCTATTTTTAATTTTAATTTCAAAATTTCAGCCTTTGCAATAGACATATACATATACATCCCGGAATTTCCGGAACGTTAGACACTCACTTGATCAGTTCATTAAGACAATAATATCCTCTACCTCAAAATACCACAACTGTTAAAGCAACTAAACTACAAATTTTAAATCTTAGTAAACTATCGTGGATGAAATATCAAATTAGATCCTACAAATTTAAACAATATCATACACCCACATAGGGGTTCAATACCAAAATCTAATTCCTTCGCTTTCGCTTGCTCGGCTCTAATCCCTATTCAGGTAACCTACTACTGGCTGTCACCTGCGGAAAGGAAGTCAAATGGGAGTGAGCTTTTGAGAGCCCAATAAGGTCACACAAAACGATTCGGATGATTTTTCATATAAAACCAATAGAAAATTTTGAAAGCGGAGAAACAGAGGGATTCAAACAATCTTTCTATATAAAATCAAACGATAATTTTAAAAGAATTTTCAAGGAGAATCACAGCATTTCAATATAAACAAAGGGATGAGTATCAACTCAGTTCCCTTAAATCGATAACCATTTTTAAAACACTTAAAATGCAATAAACATAAATAGGAAACGTTGAACATGAGCAGTACAGAAGCAAAGCCACCCGACAGTGTTCGATACACTTACATATGCATATGTATACTGACTAGTCCATCTAGGTACTAGTTAAACTCATCCAACAGACCATCCTTATAACGCCAACAATACAGACCATCCTTATGGCTCCCAAGTTACTAACTCATGTCAACATTGAGAAGTAATAAATAGAATTAGAAAATTCTTTACGATGAGCAGTCAATAAACATATCAAGTGAACAATGGATTCCAAGATGAGATAAAACAGAATTCCAAACAATCGCTATCAGGCTCAATTTAGGGTTTCATGGGCAGTTTCAAAACACCTTTTATACCAAACATAAAATCAAATCTGTAGTTTTTAAAAATTTCCTATAAGCATTTGAAAACAGAATAAAAAAATAGGGTTCGGATAGAATCCCTTACCTCGGTCCAAGCTAAGCGACGCTACCAACCTCGATCAATATTTTCTGAATAAACCTAGATTAGCAATTTATTTGTTAGGACACAATTTATGTCTAATATACTAGAAACCCTAATATTGTCTACCCACTATGTACCCACTCTCTCGGAAATCGTGCACTCAAAACGTATTCCACACACGACCAACCTAGCTAACCGAAAATCCTGTACGCTATTTAATATGTAACGACATCCTAAAATTTATAATAATTTCAATAAAACACTTTATAGCTTAAAACATTATAAAAAGTCAAAGTATGAATTTTCTAAATTTCTGAATATTTTCGAATTAAAATATTTCTTTAAATGCAATAAAAACCCATAAATTGCCAAAATTGCTTCTAGCTGAAAATAAAGTCCCATATTTTTTGTAATAGCTTTAAAATATGTATAACAATTATTGAAATTGAAATCAGAAATTAAAAGGTATTAAAACTATTTTTAACTTATTCGTTTTCCTAAAACCAATGCGATACGAAAACCATAGAAAATAAACTCCAAAACTCATCAAATTCAAACTGAGCATTAATTATACCATAAAGACATTACTCTAATATTTCCCTGAACATTTTCTTGGATTAAAGGCTCCAAAAGAATTTTACAAAATTGAAATTACAGAAAATATTAAAAATTTATACGATCTCAGAAAATTATGAATTTTTGCCAGAAATTCTAAATTAGTCTAAAGTATCATACTGTAAAATTTTATGTGTTAACAATCACTGTTCATTACCGAATGCTCGCGCCATACTTAACACTAGCCCATTACCGATTCGCGCTTCTCTTCTTTTTCCCCTTCGCCACTCTTTTATCAATCGCACTCGCTAACCCATAATCACTTCTCTTCTTCTCTTCTTTCTGCTACCCATCTTTGATACGCTCAATCCACCCACGATTCTATCTTCCACTTCCTTTACATACACACCATCACATATATACAAACACTATCCAACACACACCCACAACAGTGCACATTTCACACACCATCCCTGTAATACACCCACTTTCACGGTTGTTTTTCAGCCCCATTCCTCTCCCTTCTCTCCCTTTACACCCACATAAAACACATGTACACACTCACACATGCACACCATAAACACACACCTACACACTCGTTCATGCACTTTCCAAAACATGTACAACTCACCTAACGGTTGCTAGGTTTTCTCTTCTACGATTGTAAAATACACCTCCAATCTCCATCTTCTTCTCTATATGTTTCTATCTTTCTCTTCATCTAATATCATGTAAAAATCTGCACACTAGGCACACACAATCACCCATAAACACTCAGTTTCCCATTCCTCTACACTCCCTTACTAGCTGCAAAACCTAACATAATTGCATATACACATCACACAGTTTTCACTTACATGTTCTTCACGGTCACTCATAGCCCCTCCCTTCTCTTCTTGCCCATTACTCCCTCACTACTCATAAACCCCCATAACGACTACTGGATCACCTAGCAGATACCACACAATCATCATCAACAGGCATACATGCACCACCCATCGATCATAACCACCAACAAATTTACAACACCCACAACACAATCATCACAGGCACCACCCAACAATCCCTTATCACCTTCATTTGCAACCATTTCAGCCCCTCTTCACCTATAGTCACCCTCACGGTAGCAGCCCGTCTCTACCCATAAGCTCCATGGCTGCTCTCTCTCTCTCTCTCTCTCTCTTCATACCCACTGCCCCGTCGTGGTTGTTCTTTGGTGGCGCCGCAAACATCGGTTGACGGCAGCCATGATCCCTCTCCTTCTCTCTCTAAAAACCCACATATCAATAAACACAACATGCACTCGCCCTCTCTACACCCAATGCCTCACGGCATCTTCCCTACTTCTCCTTGTAATACGTCCAACAGCCACATACCCACACATTACTCACACAAGTTCACACACACCATTATGCCCCAAATCACACTGAAACCTCAAATATATATACTCATAATCACACATATAACCCACGTAACACATGAAACACTCGCCACAACACACATACATATTGCCTTGAAGCAGTATTGCCTCTCCGATCCCTTACCCGCACTCACACCATCACACATTAGACACTCATACACTGTAACTCTCACAGCTCACCTTCTGTCTCACACAGCAGCCCCAGCCTCCACATAATCTCACAAACACAGTAAATCCAAAGCCCTTTAAACAAGAGGAAAGGATCTAGGAAACTTACTGGAAGAGATCTCGCCGGAAAAACCCTTGCCGTCTCTCCTTTCCTCTTTTTCTCTAGATCTCCCATCCGTGACTCAGAAAACAAGCAAGAACCATTAGGGTCGGCTGATCCCTAGGTGCAACTTTATATAATAACCCTAACTTGGCAAGTTACCAAGAGCCCCCTAGAATTTCGTTAGGTTTTCTAATTTTACCCGTAACTTTCTCTTATTACAAAGAGGCCCAAATACATATTTATGATAAATTAATACACTAGAGAAATTTTAATGGGTTTGCTACATGACCCGTTTCACTAATCGTCGCTGAAAGTATAGTGATACTAAGAAAATAAATAAGTAATAATTCATTGTTCAAAAGTTGTTAAAAATAAATATATCGATTCTAAAAAATATTGTCGATAAATATTGTTTATATAACTTTAATGCTAACGATAAAGTATGCAATTGTCGCTAAAATTTTACTCATGTAAATCGACATTAAATCTTGCGTACAAAGGTCGTCGCTTAAATTAAACTAACCAGCTAACATTACCAAGTTTTAGGGTGTTACATATACGGTATATGTATATGAAATACCCATCCCTAGATGGTTTAATTGAGCATCATGCCCTTGATTAAGCTGATATTTCCTTACATCTTCAATCAATATACATACTGCAGGGCACTAGTCAATTTCGATGGAATAGTTACGACGCATTAAATGTGGAAAACATAATGAAATTTGTTTGGATGGAAAATAATTTGCTTGGTTATGATTATATTAATCTTTTATTTTATGCCTCTTTTGTTTTAGGATTATGTTGTTGAATGGCTGTTGAAACGGAGAAAGCATTTAGATTCTTATGGGCAGTTGTTAGCATGCAATTTCTAAAAGCAGGCACCAATTTACGATTGCTATGTTGGAGTACATTTATCAAAATCAAGATGTGGTTTGAATGATCAATCAAATGCAGATGGTGCGCTGCTTATATGTTGGACTTTTACACTTTGCTGACTTGTTAAGCTTTTCGATTTGTCATGTAATGCAATTATGATGTAACTTCTTGTTATTGGACTATTATTTTTCTTGAAACAAAATAATATTTAAACTATGCTCAAACCGATCCGAACTGTTCAATTTGAATCGAATGAACCGTTCAAACCGAACCGTTCAAACCGAGGTGTCTTGGTTTGGTTTAGTTTGAGAATTTATGAACCGAGGTCCATTGGTTCGGTTTGCGGTTTGACCTCCAAACCGAACCAAACCGAACTGTGCTCACCCTAAAAAGGGCAATCTTTGTAACTTCAAGCAAGAGCGCATGAAATGTGTATTTTCTTAACCTGCGTAACTCACAAATGCAGGTGAACCGTGAACCCCTCACAACTTCGCCACTTGTTATATCTGTCAAGTCCCACATCAACAATATATGGAGTTTGAGATTTGTTCTTATATCTGGTGGGCTTTTCCCACTCTTGAGCATACTTTTGGGTTGGACACCAGGTTCAACATGGTATCAAAGCTATGCCCTGCCGCCCCGTTCGATTCAAACGGGACCACCTCTTATTTTCACGCTTCGCGTGAGGGCAGGTGTCAAGTCCCACATCGACAATACATAGGGTTTGGAATTGGTTTTTATATTTGGTGGGCTTCTCCTATTCATGAGCTGCTTTTGAGTTAGACACCAATTTCAACAATATCGGTATCTTGAAGATGACTAACATTAATGTGGAAAGAACGTCAACTGTTTGTATACATGGACGAGTGATTAACTTCTTCAGGTAAGGAGGCATACGTTTCTCTGTGCAATGAAATAGCAACTGCTGCGCGAGTAAGCAAACTTGTCAGCAATTGGCCTCTTGCAGCTATAGAAAATAACTTGCTCATCATCATCTTCTGCACCTCATTTTTTATTTTAGTGAATGTTCATGACAAATGCTTAATTTTGCCCAGCTCAACACAGTGCACCAGTTGGACTTACAGAGATCACATTTCTAGGTAAACTGCTCCCGATTAGGCCCCATACAAAAGGACGTTGATTGTTGAATTTTTCGAACTCCACATCTCTGTCCCTTAACACTCAACCTTTTATTTTAAATTCATTTTGTTAGCTGTTAAATAAAAACCTAGCTCGAACCCTCTGAATTGTTTGGAAACGGTGCTCGGTTCTTGCTGTTGTACTTCCTTTGGTTTCACTTAAGGGTTAGAATGATGTAATGGACCGGGCAAGTTGGGTGAGCATCTTAAGGTATTTCTCTTGCTGCTTAAGTGTCCTCGACATTGCAGCATGGGTCGACCTTTGCTTTGTTTTTGCTATTGTTAAAAATTATTTTAAACTAGCATAGTACGAGTAATTGTATCTCCACGAGAAAAGGAGGGCAACAGAGTCAGTAAGTGCAAAAAGAATAAGAGTTTTTGTTTTATCAGAATCAATCTAAAAAGAACATTTCGTATTCTTACTTGGGCTGGTGGAGTCATGCAGAATAATTGTGTAGATTTTTTATCACTGGTAACAAAAAGTTTGCTGGTAAAATTCTTCTACTAACAAAGATCATCTGCATCTAGTTTATCCAACTGATTATGTTGTTAGAGCTGTGCACAACGCACCGCATGCAGATATGGAAGTTGCTGCAGTCTGTGCATTGCACAACGCACCACAATAGCTGTAGGCCTTTACGCCTGATCTGGCATTATTGATCTTTCTTTGAATAAGCCTAAAATAAGGCAATGAGTATGAAAAGATTGATCGCAATCAAGGTAGTGATAGATCCAAAACTTTGGATGCATTTCTTCTTGGCATATTTCGCAGTGGAATTCCCCTGGACGGTCAATTAAGTTGACTGGGCGTGGATCATACTTGTGTTTTACTGTACGTGGGATGAAAGCACAACCAAAGTGCAAGAGGAAACAACTAGAGCAACCAAATGCCGAAGATTTACAGTAAAAGCCGTATGCGCTGCAATAACCATTTTCTTTTCATACAACAAGGGCGTGCTTGTGAGCTTCATGTTTGATCATGCCACTTAAGAAAGCACACTTGACATCGAGTTCAAATTTGCAGGGCTCACAGACGTAGCGTTATCCATGGTAGTATTACGGCAGTTGGAGAATTGAAAGGGACTAAAAGGCTTTGAGGTCTTTGGGTGAAGAGCGAGCGGGTGGTTGGAGTGACTTGGGTGTAGTATCTTATTGGGTACTACATTGGCTACAACTGTAATGAGTAGCAGCAATAGGTTGTATACACCCATCGTATAATGCTGCATCATTGATCGTGTAACTAGTATTACCTGGCACATCACAAAGGGTAAGTTGATGCTCATGAGTGATGCTTAAGTTGATCTCTTGCACCGTGAATCTTGACTTCCTTACTAAAATAGCTAATCAAATTTGTGCTTTTGTCGGGCAATGGCAAGAAAATTGGATTAGAGTCAGCATCTTCTACCTTGATCTCAATATGGCTACTTCTATCATGTAAAACAAATGAGGAAAAACAACAGAGGATAATTCTAGTTAAGAAATTTTTTCATAGTGAAAGAAAGCCATAAGAACAGAATTCTCAGCTAGAAACCAAAATGAACAAATTGTGCGATTTTTACCTGAGAGACTTGGGCTCCAATGTAGTGCACTTTTCATGAACGAGGTAAGTACATGAAGGACATTAATAAACCCATCGCAGTGGGTTCAATTTCTTGCCACAGATTTCATATTTGTATACGAAGTTCAGATATCGTTTAGGAAGACGATAGGCTAGAGTGAGAGGGTGATCAGTGTGATATCCACACTGGAAGGTCCTCTCCAACAAAGCACACCTTTTGTAGATCCAGAATTTGCAGGAGGTGCATAGGTAAGACCTGTCCTTATCTTCAGTGCCACAAGCATCTGAATAACGCTTGGCTCATGATGATTGTTGGGTGATCCTGGCCATTATGTTCATAATTATGGGCAAGAAAGCACCCGAAACACATGCTATGCATATAGCAAAATTACAAGGCCTACGGATGTAGATTTCCATCTCCCATCTCTCTCCACAACAATTACGAGGCCAACTTGATTTCGAATCGCCAGCCTTGCGAAGAGGCTTAGAGGGTGACTTGGGCCTAAGGCGTTGCTTTTACTTTCCAATTTATGTCAAACGAAAGTGCAGCACATGAGGCACATAACACGAATGAACAAGGTTCCCAATGCTAGGTGAACCAGTCCACAGTTTCTTGATAGCATAGGTGAAACAGTCCACAGTTTCTGTTGGAAGCGTAGCGGGATCACATGAATTATAATACGAACAACGGCGATGTATATATAACGACACAAGATTTCTAATACAAGATCACTCTTGAACAAAATATATATGGAACTTTCACAACTTTTGGTGTTTCAACACCTCTTTGTTTTTATTTCTCACACAAGCTGCTGCTTGTTTTTCTCTCAAAATCACTCTCTTTAATACACCATCTCTCTAACACTAAACAAACAAGACTACATATGTAGATATATAGAAGACTATGTCGGCAACCGAAATCCAAGTACTATCTTCTCCAAGATTCTAACCGACTTAACACATGCACTAGTCAAACATTACAACTCTTTTCAATATCCATGAGTTGGCAGCCTCCAAATCTCCTTATCTTCATTTTCTTCCAAGTTATCTTCTCCAAGTTGGTTATCACCTTCTCTTATCTTCTTCAATAGTCTTGAGTCGGCAGCTTCCGTATCTTCTCTTTATCTTCCTTATCTTCTCTTTATCTTCACCAAAGTCGGTTGCCACTTTTGATGATAACCAAAACTTCAAAATTCAACAATTGCAACTTATTTGTTAAGGGTTTGAATTCTAACACTCCCCGTTAAACCCGAATATGCATGCCAAGCTTTTCTTTAAGTTTGTGGAATACGTCAGTCTTCAACGGCTTGGTAAAGATATCTGCTACTTGTTCTTCTGTTCTAAAATGAACTAATTCTACGACTTTATTTTTAACTTGCTCCCGAATTAAATGATACCTCGTGTCTATATGCTTTCTTCGACTGTGTGATACTGGATTTTTCGCAAGTGCTATAGCAGATTTGTTGTCGACATATATCGTAGTCGGACATTCTTCAATGAGATACAACTCTCTCAAAATATTCTTCAACCATATAGCTTGACACGTGCACGCTGCTGCGGCTATATACTCGGCTTCACATGTTGAGAGAGCAACTATTTGTTGCTTCTTTGATGACCATGAAAATATTGCCGACCCAATATGAAAAGCATATCCTGATGTGCTCTTTTGATCATTCAAGTCTCTTCCATAATTACTATCTGAAAAACCAATCAATCTTGAATTTTGAGAGCGAGTATAAAAAAAGACCATGATCAACCGTACCTTTGACATATCTCAAAATTCTTTTTGCTGCATTGAAGTGATCTTGTTTTGGTCTCTCCATATACCTACTAACCAATCCAACTGCATATATTATATCTAGTCGCGTGAAAGTCAATTACCTCAAACTTCCAACCATACTCTTGTACAGTGTCGGGTTTACCGACTTTCTTTTGGAGTCGACTCTTAACTCCATGCCTGTTTCTGCTGGTATGGCTACTGGATTGCAACCCTTCATTCTGAATCTGTTCAAAATTTGCTCCGCATACTTCCTTTGCAACATAAATATTCCATATTCCATCTGTTTTACTTCGACTCTAAGAAAGTATGACATTTTACCGATATCTGTCATCTCTCAAATTCTTTAGTCATAGCTTTTTTAAAATTAGTGAACATATCTGGATTATTTTTCGTGAATATCATATAGTCCACATATAAGCAGATAATCATGATCTCACCATCTTGATTTCTCTTCGTGTATAAGGCATGTTCATATGGACTCTTCACAAAATCATTTTTCTAGAAGTACTCGTCTATTCTCGTGTTCCAAGCTCTCGGAGCTTGCTTTAATCCATACAAAGCTTTCTTCAAACGATAGACTTTGTCTTCTTGTCCCCTTTTGATATATCCAGGTGGTTGCTCGATGTAGACTTCTTCTTCTAAGTAACCATTTAGAAATGCCGATTTTACGTCCATCTGATAAATCTTCCATTTATTTTGTGCTGTGAGTGCTATGAGAAGTCTGATAGTATCAATTCTTACAACTAGAGCAAATACTTCATCATAGTCAATTCCTTGTTTATGCTTATAGCCTTCAGTGACCAACCTTGCCTTGTGTTTCTTCACTTTGCCTTCTTGATTTGTCTTTGTCTCCTACACCCACTTGACTTCGATTGCCTTGTGTCCTTTCAGAGGATCAGTTAGCTCCTATGTATCGTTTCTTTTTATTGCAGCAATTTCTTCATTCATGGCTTTCGTCCATTTGTCATCTTCTGTAACCTTTTCGTACGTCACGGGATCACATTCTGCTATTAGACAAAATAGTGAATAATCAAATGTTGTCTGAGTGGGTTCTGCAGCGTCGTAGATGTCATTTAGACTTTGCATTTTCATAGGTGCTCCCCCTGAATTGCTACTGTTGCCAGATGATGACGGTGTTGATGCAGGAGTTATCGGAGTAGGACTTCGTAGAGAAGTCTGATCATCACCTTAATCATCTTGCGAGTTTAAGTCATCGTCGTCGTCATTATCATCATCATTGTGATCATCATTAAAAAACAATCCTTCAACTTTCTTCTCTTCTTTGCTTCATTTCCAATAATCTACTTCATCAAACTCAACATCACATGAGATAATCAATTTCTTGGTGAGAGGATTATATAATCTATACGCCTTACTTCTTTTCTCGTAGCCGATAAGGATGCACTTTTCTCCTTTATTATCTAGCTTTTTTCTCTTTTGGTCAAGAATAGGGGCATATGCGATGCACCCAAAAATTTTGAGATGTTTAACTTTTGGCTTGCTACTACTCCATGCTTCATTTGGCGTCTTGAATTTTACACTCTTTGTTGGACATCGATTTAGCAAATAAACTGCACATTGAACGGCTTCAACCCAAAACGTTCTCAGTAAGTGCTTCCCCTTCACCATGCTTCTTGCCATATCAAGAATCGTGCGATTCTTTCTTTCTGCAACACCATTTTGTTGTAACGTATAAAAGGCTGTCAACTGATGAATGATTCCATGCTTTTTACAGTAACTTTCAAATAACTGCGAGGTGTATTCGCCTCCTCTGTCAGACCTGAGTATCTTCAGATACTGTCCACTTTGTGTTTTCAGCCATTGCTTTGAATTCCATGAATTTATCAAGAGCTTCCGATTTTTCTTTAAGAATGTACACCCAACTCTTTCTACTGAAATCATCAATTAAAGTAAGGTAGTACCTGTTTCCGCCAAGTGATGGAATATCAAATGGACCAGCTATATCCGAGTGCACAATCTCTAGTGGCCTTCTGGCTCTCTAGGATTTTCCAACTTCAAAACCTTGCCTGTGTTGTTTTCCTTTGACACAAGCTTCACACAACTGATCTAGTTCATGAATTTTTGGTAGACCATTCACCATCTTTATTCTCGATAACAACTTTAGACCGGTAAAACCAAGATGACCAAATCTTAAATGCCATAACCATGAATCATCTTTAATGACAAACTTCATACATTTCGTCATTTCTAATCGGATATTGAGTGTGAAAAGAAGATTCTTCGCCATTTCAACTTTGGTAATTAATTCTCTATCTCTGTTTCTGATAACAAGAGAGACGTCTTTCATGGGTATGTCATACCCTTTTTTTAAGAGCTGACCCAGACTGATAATATTACTTTTTAAGGCCGGTACATAATAAATATCTGATATATATTTTCTGTCTCCATTCTTTAAAGTAATCATAAGTTTACCTTTGCCTTTGACCGGAATCTTTGACAAGTCTCTGAAAGTAACTTCTCCTTTGATAGTCTCGTCCAAATCCGTGAACAGCTCCTTTCAGCCACACATATGGTTGCTGGCATCAGCATCAAGATACCAAACATTTTTTCTGCACTCTCCATTTCCTCTATAAGTGAGAAAAATAGCATCTTCCACTTTTTTCTCTTCAGCTGGTGCAAAATTATTTCTTTCCTCCATTTTAGGAGTTGATCTGCACTCGTAACTAAAATGACCATATTTATTGCAACTATAACATTTCAATTGGGATTTATCACTTCGTTGCTGAAATCCGCCTCTACCTCTGCTTCTAAATCCTCGACCATGACTATATGCTTGATAACCATCACTTGTTTGGCCTCTTTTGAAAGATTGTCTTCCACATCCTCGTGCACCGCGTGCACCACGTCCTCCTCTATAGCCACCTCTGTAGCCACTGCGATCTCCTCTACCTCGTCCATAGCTGCTGCTAGCTTGATTTTCACCTACCTGTAATTTACTTTGCAAAGCTTGCTCAAGTTTTCATTATTTTCATTTTGGTTTATTCTTTACTCGTGAGCTTGAAGAGAACCCACAAGCTCATCAATAGAAATTTGAGTCAAATCTTTCGATTCTTCGATCGCAGTAACCACATAGTTGAATTTTCTAGTCAAAGAACGTAAGAGTTTTTCTATTACTCTTACATCATCAAGAATTTCTCCATTTCTTTTCATCTCGTTTGCCACCGTTTCCAAACGAGTAACATAATCACTAATATTTTCCAAACTTTGCATTTTTATCGTCTCAAATTCAGCTCTAAGTGATTGAAGACGTACCTTTTTAGCCTTTTCAACTCCCTATAGAGATTTCTGCAAAATCTCCCAAGCATTTTTTGATGTCTTCGCGTCTGATATTTTTTCAAAGATTGATTCGTCAACTCCTTGAAAAATTAAGAACAAGGCCTTCTTATCCTTCTTTCGAGATTCTCTTAGCGCAGTCTTCTGGGAGTTCGATAAAGCTGCTTTAGCCGTCCCATCTGGAGGCTCGGTATATCCGTCTTCAACGATTTCTCATAACTCTTGTGATCCGAGAAGAACCTTCATTTGAATACTCCAATTCACATAGTTCTTCTTTGTTAATTTTGGGATCTGCGGCTGAATTATATTGGCCATCTCTTCACCTTCTTGAAACGTAAAATCGAACTTGCGGCTCTGATACCACTTATTGGAAGCGTAGGGGGATCACAGGAATTATAATACGAACAACGGCGATGTATATATAAGGACCAAAGATTTCTAATACAAGAACACTCTTGAACATATATATATATATATGGAACTCTCACAACTTTGGTGTTTCAACACCTCTTTGTTTTTAATTCTCACACAAGCTGCTGCTTGTTTTTCTCTCAAAATCACTCTCTTTAATACACCATCTCTCTAACACTAAACAAACAAGACTACATATATATATATATATATATATATATATATATATATATATATATATATATATATATATATATATATATATATATATATATATATATATATATATATATAAAAGACTACGTCGGCAATCGACATCCAAGCACTATCTTCTCCAAGGTTCTAACCGACTTAACACATGCACTAGTCAAACATTACAACTATTTTCAATATCCATGAGTTGGCAGCCTCCAAATCTCCTAATCTTCATTTTCTTCCAAATTATCTTCTCCAAGTTGGTTATCACCTTCTCTTATCTTCTTCCAAAGTCTTGAGTCGGCAGCTTCCTTATCTTCTCTTTATCTTCACCAAAGTCGGTTGCCACTTTTTGATGATAACCAAAACTTCAAAATTCAACAATTGCAACTTATTTGATAAGGGTTTGAATTCTAACAGTTTCTTGATAGCATGCACAAGTCGTCCGAGTGCAGTCATGAGGCCGTTTATGAAAGAAGATAAGGTTGCATCTCCAGTGCAAGAAATGCTGAATTTCAAAAGGCAGGTCCATACATGTTTTATGTAGGAATAATTTGCTCTTCCTACAGCTGTATATGTCACTATGGCCCCTAATTGGTTTGCCGCAGGATCATGGCAGATGACTTCCTCACCATCAAACATCTGCACTTACATTAAGGATCAACTGATGACCAAGACTAGGATGCTTGTTCTTGTCCATGGTAGATAACCTGCTCAGTGAAGAACATGATATGCATATACCATAAGGACAAGTTCGCAATTGTTGGTGAATCTCTACAACCTTTCCCCACAACAATCACATGATATGCAAGTTGAAGCAGATGGATTTCTGTAAAGCTTGAGAAGGTGTTTGGGGTGGCATACATGTTTAATTTCCTTGGGTAGGTTGTCACATGTTTTGTGCAGGAAATATTTGCACTCGATGCAGTTATATGCATGCTGTCTGGTATCGATTTGAGACACCCATAGCGGACTACTTCCCCGTCGTTGTCTGCAATTCGTTGAGGATCAAAGGATGATCATGCTCCATCTATCCCTTGACTGTGTCACTATATCTAGAGCGAAGTCCTTTGACATTAAAGTACACTGCTCTTCAACTTAGGCGGCTAGTTACAAATGAGTAACATACTAAAATTTCTTGTCGAGGACCCATCGAGAATTGCTCTAGCGGGTGTTTACTTAGTATTGAAACAACAGAAATGTGGCTCAGACCATTTGTTGACAGATAGGTACAACAACTCAAGCAAGAAAGGAGGAAACCAGATGGTTGCAAGCTTCAAATTACTTTTTTTTTTTTAACTTAAATATTTGCTCATATTAGTGTGGCCTGAATGTCTGACCACGTCTTTGTAGCCTTTGCAAGCTCTTGTCCAGCACGTATCAGCAACTTGTCTAATGGAGATGTGCTTGAGATTAACAAAACAGAAATCTGACTCATACCATTTGTTGCTTTGAGATGTGCTTGGGATTAACAAAACAGCTCTTGTCCAGCACTTTCCAGGAGGCATGTTTACTTTAAGGGATTAGCAGTGTGATCAATAGTTACAACCTCTTACAAAATTTACTCATTCGATCCTTATTAGCTAGATTAGCTTCATAAATACAGCTATACAATCTAATCAAAATCTTCAAATTCAATTTCGTTGCAAGCTGTCTTGTGTTGATAGATAAAGAGCATGTGTTCATCTAACAGCTCAATGTATATAGTTTAGAAACAGACAAACACAGTTAATGCTAAACAGAAAATCATGTGACCCTGTCCAAGGCTTTTCCTTCGTGCTAGGTCGCTGATTCAAGACTCTTTCGAGTACATTGATGCAGAGAAGATACTCTTTGGCCACGGCCAATATAGCTTCCACGGAAATTTTTTTACAGTCAAAATCCTCTCTCAATTAAAAATCATCTGCATTTAGCTTAGGCACTGGATTTCACTAGGTGCTGCTTCCACACATGCTAGGATAAGAAAGTTACACTGCATATTTCGAGTTTACTGGACACCATCTTCCGCGAAAGTTAAACCTCAGTTCATCTTTAGTTTCCTTTTCTAAAAGCTTGAGAGGGTGAAGGTACTTACAGAACTTACACCGCTACCACCAAACTTCATGGCAGAGCCGACACCATCTTCCGTGAAAGTTAAACCTCAGTTCATCTTTAGTTTCCTTTTCTAAAAGCTTGAGAGGGTGAAGGTACTTACAGAACTTACACCGCTACCACCAAACTTCATGGCAGAGCCAGAAATGTTGAGCAGGTTGGACATATGTTTTTTTTATTATTCAGTGATAGGGATACTCCTAAACTTATACCCTATTATGTTTGACCACGCTTTTTCATCGTCAAAAATTGGCTCAAGCTCAACAGAAAACTTGGGTTGTTAGAAGGCCCAATTGCTATTACTGTTAAACATGTACATTATAAGTTCCAAATTTTCAATTATCAAATTCTCAATCTCAATTTCTGAAATCTGAAACTTTAAGTTCCTAATCCCACAGCTCTAAATTGAAACAAAAAATTTAAATTGATTACTAAGAAAGGGTTCAATTATTTTAACTTTGGAACTTACCATGGATCTTCCGCCATCCATGACCTTTGGGTGTCAAGAAGTCCACCGTAAAATCGCCGGCGGCTGCTGGCCAACTAATGCACTTCAGCTCAATTCAAGGCATCTCGCAAAATAGAAAAATCTCCTTCTGTTGCCATACCAAACGAAAGAAGCAATTTTTACCCCCAAAGCCACCAGATGATTGGCACAAACTTATTGTATCTTAAGCCAACCTGGACCGGTCGGAGGAGAGTACAAAGCTCTAGTACAGAGTTCAGGCTATCCGAAAAGCAGAGTTAAGTTGCATAGTTGCCTTTGCTTTGGCCGCAGAGCTCGCTTTAACAGCGGCCACAACGCTAACATGCCTTTTGCCGATCATGCATTTAGCTTAGCCAAGTGAAGGCATCAGGCTTTCTCACCACGCAACGTAGGCATATATAATAAGTGCAGTCACTGCATTCCACATTTACTTCATAAAACCTATCACACCAGCGACATCTTCTGCCTGCGGTTTTGACAAGCGTGAGGTGGTGTGGGTCCTCATTGGCTTTACACTTGCCCCCAAACTTTGCGTTCTGATAGTGGTGGTTCGGAAGAAGACAATTTGAATGAAAGGATTGATTACAATCATGGCAATGATATAGCCAAAAGTTTGGGTGGATCTCTTGCTGACAACCTTCGCAGTAGAATTCATCTGGATGGTCGGTGAAAGGGGGGTAGATTAAGGTGAGTGGGTGCGGATCATAATTGTGCTCAGCTGTACGCGGCAAAAGTGCACTGGAGTTATCCAGATGGAAACCACAAGCATCGCATCCTAGCATTGCATAATTGCAGTATGTGCCTTTTGCATTACTATAATCTTTACCAACAGTTTGGACGAGGGGATGCTTGTGAGATTCATGTTGGATGGAGCCAGCTAAGAAGGCACATATGGCGTCAAGTCTGAAGTAACAGGGCTCGCATTTGTAGCTGAATCCATTGCAATATCTTCGACAATTGCTGCATAGAAAGAAAATGAAAGACTCGGGAGTCTTTGGATGGAGGAAGAGTGGGTGCGGGTGACTTGGATGTTGTACCTCAACAGGTAATTCTGCACATCGTTTACGGAGAAAGAAACTGCACTGGCAACAACTGTAACTTGGATTGGTACTGATGGGTTGCAAACACCCTTTACATTCTGAATTGATGTCCTTGGTGATCATGCTAGTGTTACCTTGCATCTCACGAAGAATTAATGGATGGTCATGACTGATGTAATTGAGTACTTCTCCCTTTTCAGTCTCCCCAAGATTGATTCCCTTGGTGAAATAGCTTATCAGGTTTACAGATGCATCGGACACGGGCAGGCGAATCATAGTAAGATTGACATCTTCTTCCACTTTGAACTGACCTTGTTCACTTCTGAAACCAGGAAAGGGGAATAACAATTACTAAGGATGCGATGCAAGATAAGCTCATTTTGAGGTAAGTGATCAATATCAACCTGAGAAAATTGGTGACAACCGAGGTAGCACACTTCACATGAGCAAAGTATCTGCATGGAGCGCAAAAATAAACCCAAAGAGATGTCTTTACACTCTTTACGCAAAGGGCACAT
The DNA here is from genome assembly GCA_033070095.1 of Escallonia herrerae. Lineage (NCBI taxonomy): Eukaryota > Viridiplantae > Streptophyta > Magnoliopsida > Escalloniales > Escalloniaceae > Escallonia > Escallonia herrerae. The sequence goes on along the minus strand of JAVXUP010001964.1, from coordinate 100,225 downwards.
CTGGGTTTATATTTGACATAATCTGCAGAAAGAGAATAGGCTAATTTGAGAGGGTGATCATGGCTACCGCATTGGATTGAAGCTTCCAGAGATGCACAACTTCTGTGGACCCAGAATTTGCAAATGGTACATACATAAGACATGTCTTTGTCTTGAGTACCACAAGCATCACATGTGAAAAAGGCTTCCCTCATGATTGTTAATGGGTGGTCATGGCCTCCGACTTCAACAGTCACTGGCAGCATAGAACATGAAGCGCATGATACACATAGATCAATTTTGCAGAGCTCGCAATTGTAGGCTAAAGGATCTAGCCTTTCTCCGCAAATACTACAAGGAGTCATTGAATAAGAGTACGGCTGTCTGATAAAGAGGTTAAGAGGGTGTTTCGGGTGCAAGGCGCTCTCAAGCTTCCAAGGTCGTTCAAGAGACTGTAAATAACATGATAAACATAGTTTGTATCTACACGGCTCGCAACAGTAGGTGAACCGCTCCCACCTTTCTCCACAAGAATCACACGGGAGCATCGAGTTGATAGGTGGTTTCCATGCGAGGGTAAGGAAGCAATTGCGGTGAGAGAAATGTTTAGTCCTCATACTTAGATCGGCGCATCTTTTGTCAAGGTGGAAATCACACTTGCTGCAGCTGTACTTATGGTCCAAGATTGTTTTCTTGCACCCATAGCAGCTGATTTCCATGCCACTATATTTTTCGACTTCACTCAGGATGAGTTTATGCTCATGGCTAAAATGATTGATATTGGGCTTCAAAGTACATGACATGCATATGTTTAAATCGTACTCACAAGTCTCACAATTGCAGGTGAAATACTTCTCCTAGCTTTCTCCACAGCAATCACAAGGGCAGGATGACGATTCAGATGGTGGCTTCAGGAGGAGTGTAAGAGAGTGTTTGGGATGAGAAACGTGCTCAATTTCCCACGGCAAGTCTCCACATGCTTTGTGCAAGAAAAAATCACACTCAGTGCAATTGTAGGCTTGACCGACAATTGGTTTCTTGCACCTGTAGCAGACCGCTACCTCATCATCACGGCCTTGCACTTCAGTGGGGATTAGTGGATGATCATGGCTATCATGTCTAAACTTGCATTGCAAAGCGCATGTTATGCATGCGTCGAACACGCAGATCTCACAACTATAGGTGAACCGCTGCAATTTTTTCTGGCAGATGTCACACCAGCATGATTCAGTGTAAGGTGGTTGTTGAAAGAGGTGTAGAAAGTGTCGAGGGTGCATCGCGTGCTGAATTTCCAGCCGTAGGTCTGCACATGCTTTGTGTAGGATGAAATTACACTCGCAGCAGATGTTAGTAAGGCCCAGAGCTGGTTCCTCGCAGGCATAGCAGACTCCCTCCACCCCATCTTCCCTTGGCACTTCTCTGAGAATCTGCTCATGCTTATGCCTAATTTGTTGCATATCTCTTTCTCAAGAGGGAAGTCTTGAGAGAAGTAAACACAACCCAACTGGCAGGTATAAGCAGATTCTTGTTTTCAGATATCTTTGTAGCTTTCTACTGCAAAATCATGAGCACCACAATAATCGTTAACATATAGGACAGTGGAAGTCAGGTCATGTCTGGAATACCCTCGCAATATGCTAGCAAGATTTACTGTGAACTATTGCTTTCTAACTCAAATAATTCAACAAGAATCTTTCCCAATCTGTTAGAAATAGACTGCCCTGTCCATTTCAGTACCTGCTGTCTTCTGTGGATTGGCCCATTTAGACAGCCAGCAATAAAAACGTCTAACATGAAAAAAGAAATCTCACGAGGAATCCTGCGGTTCATCCCCATTTACCTCAAGAAGATTTGATTTCCATGTCAGTACTCTGTCCCCCAACTTAAACCATGGTTTACTCCCTCTTTTTCTAACAAATCCTGATATGCTGAAATAAGTAAATATTGGCCAAAAATCTAACTAACTTAGGATTTTTTTTTAATTTGTCTTCACTCTTGAAGGGGGGAAAACATCCAATTGAGTAGAAAACTTGTCTCTAACGTTATCTTCGAAATTAGGTACTCACCATTGAGCTGCACGTGTGACTTGTATTAGTAGTACATTTGGTAAGTTTTAAAAATAAGTTGGGCGGGTCAAGTTGGCGGCTCTCGGAGTAAGGCCCGTGGGCAATATTGTTGATTTGTACTTTCGGTTGTGTTAGTTACATTTTTTAGAGTTTCATTTTTTAGAGAAAAATAGAAATATACACCAAAATAACATAAATGTTACAAAACATGCCTAAATAGGCAAGCAACATCACATATAGATGACGGCACTGTCCGATAGAAATAACAATAAAGAAAAGCATATAACAAAAGTGACAAATTAAAAACAAACTATTGTAGCAAGGAAACTACAACACATATATTTTTTTTCTTAATGGATAAGAAGCTAAAAAAATAAAAATAAAACTAACTAAAGCAGATAGATATGACCTAAGACGTCTTAAGATAAAGACTAAATCAAACCAACGAGAAAACAACACCATTTATGCATGACTAATTCTAATTTTTTGCTTGGTCACATCTTGGACTTGAAGGAGATCCCTGACACTACTGTTCCCATTATGTATGACTTTTGCCATGTACTTTCGCATTTTCATCAGTTTAGAGTTGACAGAGCCACCACGCCTCAGCTTAAAGAATCCAGATCATTGACTGCTTTTGCCTGTCATGCACGTATCGCCGTTTACCAAGACTGAGTGCATGACTTTTTGCCACAACACGATCTTTAATTCCTTGGTGTCATGAGGGTTTTTTTGGGTTTTGTGCACTTATTTCTGCTCTGTTCGTTTTCTCTTATATATTTATTGACGAAAACTTTGCAAGTCCTGACTTTTTCTCTTGTACTTCACGGTCCGGTGATGAACTCTTTATTATCTATGCTATTCTACTTTTAAAAAAAAAAAACACCATTTATGAGCCACCAACCCAACTCCCAGACACCTGTCACCATCGCTGCCACGTGGCTTCGATTCACGTGCTTCACGCTGGCATCGGAAACACCACCTTCGCCGGCCATCCCACCGCTGTCGAGCCTCAGAGGACAGATCACCAATGGAATCTCACTAGAATCCCAACGCAGCTCATCAACCAAAACCCTCACATCCAAATCAATCGCCGGACAATACTCCTTCACCGACAGACGAACCACCATTAGCAACCCTATCGAAGACCCCCACGGACCACTATTCAGCCATTGACCAACCCTTTTGCCCTTCTATGACAAAATCAACCAAAAACAACAAACAACCAGAAGAGCAGAAACCTAACAAGCTTCAATCGCTACCACAAACCTTTCTAGATCAAGGGGGAGGGGGATCAACTAGGGGGAAGTGGGAGAAATAAACCCTAGATGAAAAACCCTTATCTAGACTTGCCAAACCAGCACTAATCCACGGCCGCACTTCACCCAACAACCCTGACGGGCAACCACCACAATAAGCCCAAGCACCGCAACAAAGCACCGCATGTCATCCTCGAGGACGCCGACAACAAGCTCCGCAACAAAGCACCAACCAAGCATCGACGTTGGAAACCGCAAAACCACATCGGAACAATTACAACGGGCGTGGCATCGACGGCTGTCCAGTGCACCGAACCCACCGAGACCCCAAACGAAAAAAAGCCCTAAATCAAAACAGATCTAGTCTAATTACTATGTCACCACCCACCGGGACAATCGACGGTGGTGACGGTATCGGAATTTGGAAAGGGGGAGAGGTTAGGCAGAGGAAGAGGTGTTTTCGCATTTTTCACCTCTGTCAGAGGCGGTGGAAGTTGTTTGCAGAGACTGAAACTTGTGTTAGTTCCATGTCAAGTGTGAATAAAGACTTGAACTCAGATGTTGGTTTAAACTTCTACATATTTTTTCTGTAACACCTACTAGATATTTTTTGTTCGTGAAAACTTTTGTTCCGGTCGTTACAAGAAAAATGACCTTTAGCGACGGACTTTTTCATTGTTAAAAGTTTATTTTCCTTCGGTAAAGATTTTTAATTACAGAGTATCCGTCGCTAAAAGTCAGTTGGTATAAAGACCGTCGATAAAAAACTTACTGATGGAAAAAATTGGTGGATTAAATTGATTACTTATACTGAGGCAAAATTTTTGTCGCAAAGATTTTTTTATATTTTCTCTTTTTTTGTTTTTTTTTAGAAGAATTTTTAGCAACAAAATTGCTGTCGCTAAAAGTCTGTCGCAAAGACGTTTAGCGGCTAACAGCCCATTGCTAAGCATCCATCTCTAAAGTCTTTTAGCGACAAACAATGCATCACTAAAAAATTTCAAGATTTGTTAACATGACTTTTACCGGCAGAATTCCATTGGAAAAACCCATATTCCTTATAAGGTAGAAAAATATTTTTTTTCTTTTTTATTTAACATTAAACCTATTTTTTAAAGACTAAGATCTAAAGCATAAGCATCAATGTAGAATATTATTACCCTCAGTTTTAAGTATATTTAAAATAAATAAAGTACATACTAACATTAGCATTACTCATGAAATACTAAGCATAATCATAAATATTACAAGGTCAACCAAATTCAAAACTTTGCTACAAAAGTTTCAACTAGTAATGCATCACACGCCAGTGTCACAACACGACGAAAAGACCAGTTGCTTCCAGGGCTTAGCATTCAGTCCATCACCAAGAGAATTATCCAACAAATTTAACTTTAAGAGAATCATCCTGCAAATTTAATCAGACGCGTAAGTAATAAAGACTATCGTGGTCAAGTGAGTTCTCTCAAAGTAAGAGAAGCCACTGAAAAGGCATGCAAATTGTACACCATTTTTACACCATTCTTGCAATTCTATCTATTCAGCTAGTGCCCTGCTTAAATAGCTACATTAAGATTAGAAATAGCATATGAAACAGCTTAGAAGCTTGCATACGTAAGTTGTATAGCTGAGTGATTTTTTACATAATTTGTTGTCCGTCTAACCATTAATATCATTGCAAAGCATATAACATTGATTTGCAATTACTTGCAAAAGCAAGCTTTGAGTATAAATGGTTTTTGCATAGAACATCACTGTGTACTAAAAACCTATTGTGCATGAGAAATGTCCCCTCAAAACTTGGCAACACATGGTCCCTGATTGCAAATTTCCGTCCAAACATATTCTCCTAAAAGCATACTTATGTCTAACTAATGTTGCAAAACAACAATTCCTTAACACAACTTCAGAACTACTCTACTAAAGGAATCCCTTATCACAAATCTTGATTTCATGAATCACATTATTCCTAATGTAAGAGGTCAATTCTGACCTAAATCTATCCTGGGAAAAGCCCCTAATTTTTACTCGAATAGGAACGCCAAAAATCTTATGAACAAGAAGTAGGAAAGTATATAAGGTTCAAATAGAAGAAGCATTTTATTGGGCATTTCATTATTCAGAATCAATAAAATTTACCTAAAATCATCTATTAATGCAACCAACACCACAAGAAATAGAGGCTTTAGCGACCACATTTAGCAACCGCCAAAAAAAGCAGTCGCTAAACCATACTTCAGCAACTGGTTTAGCGACTGCTTTATAAGCGGTCGCTAAATGTTCACTTATTATGGTGGGGTCAACAAAAAAATTGGCAGGTATTTTTGTGACCGCATTTAGCGAACTAGCTGGCAGTCACTAAAGTTAACGACCGATTTTAGCGACAATTAAGGCGATCGCTAAAATTAGCAACCGGTTTAGCGACCGTATGCTGCAGTCGCTAAGAATTAACTACCGTTTACGCGGTCGCTAAATGAAAATATATGTTTTCATTTTATCACTTGCCCTAATATCTATCTTTCTCTCTCTCTCTACCCGAACGCGCCTCCCTACAGCCTCCCCCTTTCTCCCAACCACCGAAGCCACCTCCCTCAAAGACCACGCAGCCACTACCTCCGGCCCTGCAATGCTGACGCCGAAGGCCGTGAAGACCACTGATCCATGACGCCACTGTTCGTCTCTGCTTCTGACGCTATTCGGAGTAAGTTTGCCCACTTTTGCCTGTGAAAATTACTTCCTAGTGTTTATCTAGCTTCCATTATAGATTTGAATCTAGAAGGCCACAATCTTGCAATGATCTAACTCGTGAATGCGTGTAGATGCTGACTACACTCACTACACATTAGGATGGACTACACATTAGGATGGACTATGTCTTATGTACCTTCCTGCTTTGAGCTGGGACATATGATTCTGATTGGATCCGAATCCCTTTTCAAATTGAATGTATATTTTGGCCTGAATTACTGAACTCAACCAACCCTGGTCGGACTTCTTGGGTTGCTTTAATGGACCCTTTATGTCCGCAAGTTCGTTTCTAGATGATACATTTTGAAAGATCCATGTTTATGAGGCATATCAGAATAAGCTGCCCCGTCAATGGTCTTGAAATAATTTCACCTAGATCTATGTTTAGTTGGGTCATGTTGTGGGTACTTACCCTTTTGGGTTCCTCTGCAGAACAGACATGAATCCTGTATTACACTCGTCCATCTTTCATCTGTGCAGAATATACGTTCCACATTCAACTTCTTTCATTCCTAGCTAGAGAGGAAATCCAGACATGGGTAGGCCTACCCGAAAAATGTTATTTAGATATTGCAAATTGTGATACCTCAAGGATTCTGTCCCCTTGATTTTTTGATAAAGAGCAGTTTTTTTGGATAGAGAGCAATTTTGCCTATGAAGTAATTTTGTGGTTTGTTTTAATCATTTTGCCAACAAAAAAAGAGTTTGAACATACTAACGTCGAACTGAACTCACATTATAATTAGAACAACTTAAATAAGTATTGTTTGACAACTCAAACTAGGCATACAAATCAAATGTGCAATTTTTGACAAGTTAAACTTGGTTAAAATTGATGACTGAAGTCAATGTTTGCATATTTTGTATCCATACTTTCCTTCTAATGGCAGGGTAGGGACATCATTTGCTACTTTGCATTATTTCACTGTGTAATTTATTTTTTTCAAGATCTAGGGATTTTTACGCATGATTTTACATTTCTACGACTAACTTTTGAAACTGTGTAAATTGGCCGATCTTACATTTATACACATGATTTTCTTGTTATTCATTGTAGTAGTGAGGAGCTGTCTTTTTGGTATCTCCGAGAATTGATTGACCATCAACTCTGTGTTTCTTAATTCTTTGAGGGTGTTGTTATTCAACTATGGATTAGATTAGTTTCATGTGGAATTATGTACTCGATTTGGCCAATAAGAATCAGCACAAAATGAGGTATAGATTTGAGCATGAAAATAACTCACTTACTTACAGCGGCTACGAGAAGCCTAGCTCCAAAACCTACAAATCTCAAAGTTCTAGGGTGTCCGGTTAATCACCATAAGCTATAGCCAACTATTAACAATGTTAGACAATGTCGTTGGCATTCCAACTGTTTAACTTTAGACCTTCAATCAAGTGTAGTACAAATATGCATCAAGAATTGGTGAATGCTAATTTGGTAGTATTTTATCATACATCTGAAAGTTACTGTAATTGTGGCTAGCATACGTTTGATCTTGAGGTTAATTCTTAGGATAATTGTGTGTACATTTGATCTCTTAGGATACCTTTGTGTACATTTGATCTCTTGAGATTCCTAACAATACAACAATATTGTTAGAAATCTCAAGTGATGCAACAATTGCAATTTTGAAGGACAGTAAACAGTGCTTATAAGTGACCTTGAAGCACTTGTACTACAACAAGTTACATTCATTTGAGAAAAAAAAATTTTACGAACAAGATTGCCATCACTCATTACATGGTTATGCTTCAACCTTGCATGTTGCATAAGTAATCATAGCATAACTATGTAAGACATGAAATATCTGCTTTTGTCACTCTATGTGAAAGTTTTTGCAATTCTGTGTAGGTTCACTAGGTAGTAAGAGATATATATCATGTCAGTGGATAGAAGTTGGATGCAACGGAGGATTGCTCCAAGTGGGATTGGGGTATCGGAAGAGTTTAGACAGGAAGTGAACGGTTTTATTCTCTTCGCTTTGAATTAACGAGACTTTGTGGATGACGGCACGATTAAATGTCCGTACAATGATTGCCAGCTGTTAAGTTAGAAAACTCCCGATGATGTAACTTATGATCTCTTCCGTAGAGGTTTTATGAGTAACTATACGAATTGGACTCAGCACGGAAAACCAATTCTGAGGATGCCGGCTAAGGTGCCTACTGAGGTCAGACAATATAGTCCTAGATATCTAGGATTTTCTCACCATCAAGATATGGTAATGGAAGCTAGGCCTAGTGGGATTAACTGGGATAACTTTTTTAATGATTGTAATCCTAATGTTGAAGAAGAGCCAAACCGAGTGCATAGAATGTAATAATAATTGTGGTACGAGAATATAGATTTCATGTAATAATGATTGTATCTTATTCTAGAAAGAGAACAATAACTTGAATGAGTGTCCGGTTTGTGGCCACACAAGGTATAAACAAACCAGTGAGAAGAAAAGGAAGATAGCATAGAAGATATTGCGATACTTTTCACTAACATCAAGGTTTCAAAGGTTGTATTACTCTTCTAAAACAGAAGAATACATGAGATGTCATAGCAACGTCCGCAGCAAAGTTCTCAATTTATTGAGACACCCTGCCGACGGAGAGGCATGAAAGGAATTTGATTGCAGACACCCATCTTTTGTTGTTGAGGTTCGAAGTGTGCAACTTGGCCTCGCTACTGATGGTTCTAATCCTTTTGGGCACTTTAGCACACTTTATTCTACATGGCATGTGATCGTTGTCCCGTATAACCTTCCTCCAGATATGTGCATGAAGAAACAATTCATGTTTTTATCATTACTCGCCCCTGGACCTACGAGCTCGGGTAGAAAAATAGACGTGTACTTGCGGCCATTAATCGATGAGTTAAGAATTGTGTGGGAAGTTGGAGACCTAGCATTTGATGTATCTCTTAAATAGAACTTCAGTTTGAGGGCAGTAATCATGTAGACTATCGATGACTTTTCTGCATATGGTATGTTGTGTGGGTGGAGTACACATGGCAGGTTGGTATGCCCTTATTGTATGAAAGTGAGTAAGGCTTTCACCTGAAAGCACGAGGGGAAGGCTTCCTTTTGCGGGTGTCAAACAATTCTTACAGCCTAATCATCCATTTTAAAAATAAAAAGATAAGTTCGATAAAACTGTGGAGCGTCACGATGAAACACGTGGTAGATTATCTGGAGATGAAGTGTATATGTGCGTAGAGGACCTTGACATGGATGCAGTACCATTTTTGAAAATGTGCTGCCAGTCTAAAACTTCCTGACTTTAAAAAAACACACAACTAGAAGAAAATGTGCATCTTTTGGGAGTTGCCTTATTGGTCGACTCTCCTTCTCCGCAACAATCTTAATGTTATGCACATTGAGAAACTGTTGTTCCCAACCTACTTTGGTCGCACCCAAGGACCCACCAGAGGTCCCGTTTTGCCCGACACGTCACATATTCAACGGTCAATTTTTCAACGCTCTCAAGTCGGTCAAAGCAACCATGCTCAAGTCATGTGCATTTTTCCTTTGTGAACAACTTTGGCGTGCCTTCCACCTTAGGGGGGTGGGCCACCTTAGGGTGTCGGCTATCTACCTTGACAACCGGCAATCGTCGCTAGCGGCCACATGCCGTCTTTGCGACGACTATTGCTCGTGGCCCCTCGTCGTCTACACAACGGTCGCCGTCAACCGTGCGCCAACTTCGTCGTGCCCGTCACCGGTGGTCGTGCGACTTCTGCTGTCGCCCGCGCGTCGACCTCTTGGTGCTCGTCGCCTGCGCCCGTGCGCTGACACCACGGTGCTCGTCGCCTGTAGTTTCTTGCCGTCTCTGCGACTCCCGCTGTCACTTGCGCCTCCCACTGTCACTTGCGCGTCGACTTCGCAGCACTTATCTCTTGTGGCTGCACGCCGTCTTCGCGACGCCTGTCATCGCCTGCGCCGACTCCACGGCACCCGTCGCATGCGGTCTCTCTCCGTCTCTGTGACGCTTGTCGCCTGCGCCCATATACCATTTTTAATACTCCGCCGTGCCCATGCACTGCGCCACTGATACACCCGTGCTCCCAGGCTCTCTGTCAAAATGTTGTGCCCCCGGCACAATACGTACTTCATCGCACCCATGCGCCACAATTATGTTACATGCCCCCCGGGCACCACACTTATTCACCACACACTGCACCCCCGCCATGGACGTGGAACATGCTTCGACCTACTCTCCAGAGTTTTTAGCATCCCGCGGGGATAGGTGACTCCTTCAGGACACTAGCTCCGCCAGGAAGCTTTTCAACTCCCCTTCCGCTAGGTAGACGGCTCCTCTGGGATGCTACTTTGATGCCCTCCGAGTGCTCCGGCACAAGGACTCACCCGCGGGGGAAAGGCGACTTTTTCAAGATACTATCTCCTCTAGGGAGCTTTCAACACCCCTTCTGCCAGGTAGATGGCTCCTCTGGGATGCTACCTCGGCCCGTCGGGTAGACGATTCTTCCGGGATGCTACTTTGACGCGCTCCGAGTGCTCCGGCACAAGGACTCACCCGCGGGGATATGCGACTCCTCTGAGATACCATCTCTGCCAGGAAGCATTCCAACTCCCCTTCTGTCAGGTAGACGGCTCCTCTGGGATGCTACCTCGGCCCGTCAGGTAGACGGATCCTCCGGGAAGCTACCTTGATACGCTTCGAGTGCTCCGGCACAAGGACTCACCCCCGGGGATAGGCGACTCCTCCGGGACACTATCTCCGCCAGGGAGCTTTTCAACTCCCCTTTCGTTAGCTAGACGGCTCCTTCGGGATACTACCTCAGCCTGTCGAGTAGACAGCTCCTCCGGGATGCTACCTTGACGCGTTTCAACTACTCCGGCACAAGGACTCACTCGCGAGATAGGCGACTCCTTCGGGACACTATCTCTGCCATGGTGCCTGCGTGACTAGCCTACATGCTTCGGCACTGGGGGCTTGCATCGGTACCCTTAGGGACTATGACCCTCGGGTCACTTCGAGATAGGAACAGGTCTCCGAAGGGCATCGCGCCTAGTCCACCTGGCAGTTGGGTGTCGGGTCTTCCCCATCGCTACCAGGCCTGTGGGACTCTGTAAGGGCCTTGGATTGACGGCTAGATCAGGGGGGTTCTCTGGCCACACCAACGCTGTGGGAGTCAATCTTTCCAAACAGATAGAGTGACGCTGTGTAGGGCAGGCAAGCAGGGTGAATATGCTATCTGACGGTCCGTGGAGCACCGACACCTATGGACCGTCGGTGATGTGTCATTCCCAGGAAGCGCCACGTGTCGCATGATGACATTATCATCTCAACCTCTATAAATAGGAGTTTTGAGAATTCATTTGGAGAAGAATTTCCTCATTTGAAAATTTCACTTTCTCACTCTAGATTCCAAATCCTCTAGAATTCTAGAGAGAAACATACAGAGCCTTGACTCTGGACTTAAGCATCGGACCGTGACTGTCATCGCGTATTCACCCGGCACCATTACCCTCGCAGTACTGCCACCCTCAGGCTGTCTGGGAAGCCCTTGATCTCTGCCCTTGCTACACCCTTGCTGTGTTACACATCAGTCTACTTGGCATCTAACTCAGACTGCATTCCTTATGGCATTTCTACGTCTACTGCAAACCCACTTTTCTTGCCATCATTTTGGCAACTCTGCTAGGGAGGTGAGGATCGTATTGCTGTCTGCCCATCTTCCACACTTAGGCACCATGCCTGTGCAACGGATGACTACCAGGTCAGCTAGCCAAGGCCTCAACCCCACTACCCAAGAGGAGCATCACCTTGACGACTAGAAAAAGACTAGTGCTGCACGACTCCATGACCAATCACCAACCACTGCGCCCGATGTGTAAGCAGTTGTCACTGCAGCCATTCAGTAGCTTACCCCTACTATAGCCAGTTTGCAAGACTCTCAAACCACCCTAATGGCTGCCATTATGGAAATGCAAAAATCCATACAGGCTTTGGCCTCGCAGCAAGCCATTTCACCAGTTCAGCCTTTAGGAGCCGGGCCAGCTCTTGACTCCACCCAGACCCTTGGCGGTAGGACTCACTACACCTTCACCGCCCATGGCCGACATACCTTCTTTTGTGGTGCCCTCCCATAAACCCCACTCAGACCTCAAACCAATTTTATAGCAAATCCTCCCTGCCTCCGGTTCATCTCGCCCTATGCCGACGCGGAGTTCTTCTGAAACATACGACTCCATTGAGATGGAGCCTAACCCCTATCCGGCTGACCAGCATCAAACTACTGGCCAAATGGTGGACATGTCTCGTCCACCCACCCATGCCCCCGTACAGCTGCCGCTACCAGCCCCTCTGCAAACCACATCCCAAGAAGTTGCTCCCCACCACCAACCCTTCTCTACTGTTGTCATCCCTGTAATCCCTCAGGCCGCCCAGTCTGGGGGCTCTGGTGCCAAAATCATCCCCACAGGACACAACCGTTCTCTACTGGTGGGCGTGGGAGTGTGATGAATAAATTGCCATGTGTCACCATTTGAATGGTGTAAACACTTTCATTGATCTTTTTATTAAAATTTCGTTATTTTGTAATTCTGGGCTCATACAAACTTCAATTCTAGCGATTCAACTTTCGTTATATTTATCTTTTCGTTCTCTTCGATTTGAGTCTAATATCGAATATTTTCTGAAATCATTAAGCTACCCTATTTGAAAAACAAAGTTTTGATATTTTTGCAGTTATTATGCATTTGAGATATTTTGAAGTCCATTGGATCCCTTTGATTTGAACTAATGTTAGAACCTTCACGATGGTAATTGCTACCGGTATGCAACTTTGAACTTAGAACCTCCGCGTGCTTAGGTTAACGTGCTTTACAGTCACGTGTTACATGATTGTATTGTTTTGATTATTAGTTCAATTATTTGATTATGACCTTTTGACTTTGATTCGACCTTTGATGGGTTAATATCCCGTAATGAGATTTGTCGTGCCAAGATTAACTATCGTCTTCGTACCTTATTTTCATATGTTTTGTTTTGACTCAGTTACATATTATTGGATACCTACGTTGTACTCTGTGGGTGTGTGCGTGTGATCTTTACTGGGCTTTGTGCTCACCCTCCTTTCTCCTCCTATTTTAGAAAATTAAGTTGAGACATCAGTAGAAGAGTTATCTATAAGCATGAGTCAGAGTTGTTCTTTAATTGTAGACTCTTTTTAGTGATTTGAAAATGAGAACTTGTAATAGTTTGATTAAGTAGCTTTTGGTAACCCCAATGTTTGGGAAGTGACTATTGTTATTAGATTACCGCTGCATTTATTAGACTTTGATGATAAGTACAAATGCTTTTGATTTGGGATACATTTAGAGCTCTGATTATCATTTTGGGGTTATGCTCTTGGTAAAATTCTTTGGGTATTATATTTCTGGTAAGCAGGAATATTTTGAAATAGTATGTGTAGGTCCACCTCCAGGTTGGGGGCGTGACAGATTTGGTATCAGAGCCTAGGTTTAAGATTTTGTAGACTCTTTAGACTTAAGCTTTCAATGATTTGAGATAAATTTTATGATATTTGAGATATAGTTCTGAGTAGTCTAGTTTTAGTATTACTTCAGTTGAAGCGTTTACACAATAAGTTGTGATCTTATAAGTTTTTCACTATCTCAGGAACTATGCCGCCGCGTGCAGCTAGAGGGGGTACTAGAGGCGGTCGTAGGGGTAATAATGTCACTGGGGTCAACGTGGAAGCAGAAGCCCCTTCTACTCCTTTGACTGCAGATACCATCAAGGCCTTTAACCACCAAAATTGTCCGACATTTGTTGGTGCAGACAAGCCAGAGGATGCAGAGGCTTGGTTGAGTAAGTTAGAGAAGAGGTTTAAGCTCCTGAACATCACCGATCGTCAAAAAGTGGACCTTGCGGTGTACCAGTTAGAGAACGAGGCTGACCAGCGGTGGAAGATGGTCGAGAGAACTCTAACTACAGAGGAGAAGCAGGCGTTAACTTGGGATCGTTTCCAAGAGATATTTCTTGACAAATATTTCCCCAGAAATGTGAAGGATGATATGGTAGATGAGTTTTTGAAATTGGAACAAGGAGAGGATGAAATAGTCAAGGATTATGAGGCCAAATTTGCCAGGTTGTTGAGGTTTTCAACACATGTTATAGATACTGAGGAGAGACGTGCAACAAGGTTTAAGAATGGACTAAAATATGGCATCCGAAAGTTCTTGACAGCTGTGACTCTAGACACGTATGATCAGGTCCTGGATAAGGCTCAGAGAGTAGAGAAAGATGTCGAGGCCGGGCGCAAGTATTACAGGGATCAGAGGCAGAAGAGAGGAAGAGAAGAAAGTAGCTCAAAGGGCAAGGATGTGGTTCATCAACCTAAGAGGAAGAACAACAATTTGGCTATCAAGGAACCTGCTTAGAATACTCAGAAGCCAACAGTAGCTTGCAAAACTTGTAGGAAGAACCATAGTGGTGTTTGTTATTAGGAGAGTGGTGCATGCTTTAACTGCCAGCAACAAGGACACAGGATCCGGGATCGCCCTCAGCCGCTCAAGTCCCAGTTTATTCAGGGTAGGGAATAACGGAACTGATTGTTGGGAACTAATCAGGCGGCAACTACTCGGGCTCGAGCTTATGCCTTGATAGAGAAGGATGCCACTGCATCTAACGATGTAATGACAGGTACATTTTGCATATGTTCATCTAGAGCCTATTGTTTAATTGACCCTGGTTCCACGTTTTCGTATGTCTCTACATCTTTTGCTCGTCAGCTTGGTATTGAGTTACAATCCCTAGGTAGTGGGATTTCTGTTAGTACTCCAGTTGGAGTTTCTTTTGATACCTCCTCAGTTTATAGATCTTGTAATGTGAGAGTTGGTGATAGGGATCTACCTGCAGACCTTATACCGTTAGAGATGCATGATTTTGATGTGATTTTGGGCATGGACTGGTTGGCTGCCTATCATGCCAGAGTTGATTGCTACTTGAAACAAGTAGTGTTTTACATTCCCAGTCTGCCTGAGTTAGTATGTCAGTGTTCTAGACCTGTTGTACCTCTTTACACTATATCAGCATTAACAACTAGAAGGCTTCTTAGGAAGGGTTGCATGGGGTTCTTAGCCCATGTTTATGATACACGTTCGTCTAGTGGGGATTTAAATAGTATTTCGGATGTGAAGGATTTTGTAGATGTTTTTCCAGAAGATCTCCCAGGGCTTCATCCAGATAGAGAGATAGAATTCTCTGTTGTTCTTATTCCAGGGGCAGCTCCTGTTTCTAAGGCCCCGTATCGTATGGCTCCAGCAGAGCTAAAAGAGCTTAAGGTTTAGCTTCAAGATTTATTAGATATGGGTTTTATTCTTCCAAGTGTTTCTCCTTGGTATGCACCTGTGTTATTTGTTAAGAAGAAGGATGGGTCTATGAGAATGTGTATTGATTATAGGGAGTTAAATCACATCACTGTGAGGAATAAATATCCTTTACCAAGGATAGATGACTTGTTTGATCAGTTGCAAGGAGCTCAATTCTTTTCGAAGATTGATCTCAGATCTGGTTACCACCAGTTAAAGATCAAGAAAGAGGATATCTTTAAAATTGCTTTTAGAACGAGGTATGGCATTATGAGTTTCTTGTCATGCCATTTGGTTTAACTAAATCCCCTGTCGCTTTTATGGATTTGATGAATAGGGTGTTCAAATGATTCCTTGATCAGTTCGTGATCGTTTTTATTGATGATATCCTTATTTATTCAAGAAGTCAAGAAGAACATGAGCAACATTTGAGACAAGTTTTGCAGATATTAAGAGATCAGAAGCTCTATGCAAAATTCAAGAAGTGTGAATTTTGGCTAGAGCAAATATCTTTTCTGGGTCATGTAGTGACAAAGGATAGAATTCCTGTAGATCCATCAAAAATAGAGGCCGTGGTGAATTGGAGTAAGCCAACTTCGGTGACTGAGGTTCATAGCTTTCTGAGACTGGCTGGGTATTATCGTCGTTTTGTTGAGAGGTTCTCAAGCATTGTTAGCCCTTTGACTCAGTTGACTCAGAAAGGAGTTAAGTTTATTTGGTTAGAGGCTTGTGAGAAATGTTTTCAGGAGTTGAAGAACCGATTGGTTTCAGCACCAGTTCTCGCACTACCTTCTGGTTCAGGTGGATTCGTTATTTATAGTGATGCCTCTTTGAAAGGGTTAGGTTGTGTTCTTATGCAACATGGAAAGGTTATTGCATATGCTTCACGCCAGTTAAAAATTTATGAAAGGAACTACCCTACTCATGACTTAGAGCTGGCCGCAGTTGTGTTTGCACTTAAGATTTGGAGGCATTACCTTTATGGTGAGATGTGTGAGATCTATACAGATCACAAGAGCCTTAAATATCGCTTAACACAGAAGGAGCTGAATATGAGACAGCGCTGTTGGCTCGAGTTATTGAACGATTACGATTTCAAGATCCATTATCATCCAGGTACGGCTAATGTAGTGGTTGACGCATTAAGTAGAAAGAGTTCAGGTAACTTTGCAGCCTTTATTACTCATTAGCCGCAGTTGTTAGCAGAGTTAGAGAGTTTGGAGTTAGAGATCCGAATTGGTGGTTCAGATAGGCAGTTGGCATATCTGCAGGTCGAGCCTTCTATTATTGGGAGAATCAAGTTTTCTCAGACGAATGACCCAGACTTGGTTGGTATTGTAGAGGATGTGAAGATTGGCTAACGGCCTGAATTTTATCTCGAGGATGATGGTACCTTAAGGATGGTATCAAGGTTATGTGTCCTAGTAGTTTCAGAATTAAGGGCAGAATTATTGAAGTCAACTCACGATTCAGGTTTTGCTGTACTTCCTGGTAGTACTAAGATGTATAGAAATCTTTGTGAGAACTTTTGGTGGAGTGGTATGAAGAGGGAGATTGCAGATTTCGTATCGAGGTGTATGGTTTGCCAACGGGTTAAGGCCTAGCATCAGTGACCTATAAGCAAGTTACAGTCACTAGAGATTCCTCTGTGGAAGTGAGAGAATGTGACCATGGACTTTGTAGTTGGCTTACCGAGGACCTCATGCAAGCATGATGCAGTTTGGATTATTGTTGATCGCTTGACCAAATCCTCACACTTGCTATTTGTGCCAACTATACCACTGAGAGGTTGACTAAGCTATATATTCAGGAGATAATCAGGCTACACGGGGTGCTAGTATCTATTGTATCTGACAGAAACCCACATTTCACATCTCGTTTTTGGACTAGTCTGCACAAGGCTTTAGGCACTCGTCTGGATTTCAGTACGGCTTTTCATCCACACACAGATGGTTAGTTTGAGCGTATCATTCAGACCCTGGAGGATATGTTACGTGCTTGTTCGTTAGATCTTCAAGGTAATTGAGATGAGCATTTGCCTTTGATTGAATTTGCCTATAACAATAGTTATCAGGCAAGTATTGAGATGGCTCTATTCGAGGCTTTATATGGGCGTGGATGCCGATCACCTACATGTTGGTACGAAGTGGGTGAGCGAAGCTTATTGGGACTCGAGGTTGTTCAAGTTACTTCATACAAGATACAGTTAATTAGGGATCGTATGCGTGCAGCATAGAGTCGACAGAGAAGCTACGCCGACAATCGCCGTCGTGATTTAGAGTTTGAGGTTGGGGATCATGTCTTTTTGCGAGTTTCGCCATGGAAGGGCTTGATGAGGTTTGGAAGAAAGGGAGAGTTGAGTCCTAGATATGTTGGACCTTATGAGGTTTTGGATAGAGTTGGCCCTGTTGCCTATCGTCTTGCCTTGCCATCGGATATGTCTCGTGTGCATAATGTTTTTCATGTGTCTGTTTTGAGGAAGTACGTGCACGACCCATCCCATGTGGAGTACGAGCCTTCACTTATTCGTGAGGACCTATCAGCGGAAGAGCAGCCTGTCGAGATTTTGGGCAAACAAGGTCAGATTTTGGGTACCAAGGCAATACCTTTGGTAAAAGTGCTTTGGAGGAACCATGCTGTGGAGGAGGCGACGTGGGAACTCGAGGAGTCAATGAGAAAGAAGTATCCATTCTTGTTCGATAACTTGAGGTACGTAAATTTTGAGGACGAAACTTTCATAAGTATGGGAGGATGTAAGACCCCAAAATAACTAGTAATTAAATTATTATTATGTTTAGGGCATCTTTGCAAATTTAAGTATTTTGAGGTATTTTAAAATAAGTAATGAATATTTAGAGATTTTTTAATTATTTACCAATCTTAGAGACTTTTAAGGGCTAGCCAAGTCTGTTTACGATATATTCAGTTTTGGTTACAGAGAAATAGAAGAAGGAGAAAACTAGAGTTTTGGAGGATTGCAATCTTCTGTGCACAATTAGTAAGATTCTTGAACTCACTTTTGATTATAAGAATGAATTTGATGATATTAGAATTGTGGTTGTTAAGATTTTAAAGTAAGTGGGTTAATTATAATATTTAAGTTTTGAGGTTTTCGGAAGTAATCACAATTTGGTATAGACTATTATATAGATTTGAGGTAAGGGTTGTACTCATTATACTCCTTCCAATTCAAAATAACGTGTTTCTTTTCGGTAATTCGTCGTCTTTGCCGTTATTATTAATCGTCAAATTGTGGTGACTCCGGATCTTTTGGGTAAATTTGCGAAGGCTGTGTAATTGCAATCTTAGAGACTTTTAAGGGCTAGCCAAGTCTGTTTACGATATATTCAGTTTTGGTTACAGAGAAATAGAAGAAGGAGAAAACTAGAGTTTTGGAGGATTGCAATCTTCTGTGCACAATTAGTAAGATTCTTGAACTCACTTTTGATTATAAGAATGAATTTGATGATATTAGAATTGT
Organism: Escallonia herrerae; assembly: GCA_033070095.1. Taxonomy (NCBI): domain Eukaryota; kingdom Viridiplantae; phylum Streptophyta; class Magnoliopsida; order Escalloniales; family Escalloniaceae; genus Escallonia; species Escallonia herrerae. The sequence goes on along the minus strand of JAVXUP010001964.1, from coordinate 81,360 downwards.
GGTTGTTAAGATTTTAAAGTAAGTGGGTTAATTATAATATTTAAGTTTTGAGGTTTTCGGAAGTAATCACAATTTGGTATAGACTATTATATAGATTTGAGGTAAGGGTTGTACTCATTATACTCCTTCCAATTCAAAATAACGTGTTTCTTTTCGGTAATTCGTCGTCTTTGCCGTTATTATTAATCGTCAAATTGTGGTGACTCCGGATCTTTTGGGTAAATTTGCGAAGGCTGTGTAATTGTAATTCGTTTGTTCCTGTGGATTGAGAATTTGTACTTTGTTCAATCTATTACTTTGGTTAGCGTGTGTGGCCGTCTGTTGGCTCACAGAGCACCGTTCGACGGCCAGCCGTACTGCCCATCGTCTTTTTCTTTTTGTTGCTGTCAGATCTTGTCTTGGGAATAAACACTATTTCTAAATTCAATTTGGGCGTGGGAGTGTGATGAATAAATTGCCATGTGTCACCATTTGAATGGCGTAAACACTTTCATTGATCTTTTTATTAAAATTTCGTTATTTTGTAACTCTAGGCTCGTACAAACTTCAATTCTAGCTATTCAACTTCCGTTATATTTGTCTTTTTGTTCTCTTCGATTTGAGTCTAATATTGAATATTTTCTGAAATCGTTACGCTACCCTATTTGAAAACAAAGTTTTGATATTTTGCAGTTATTATGCGTTTGAGATATTTTGAAGTCCATTGGACCCATTTGATTTGAACTAATGTTAGAACCTTCACGTCCTTAGGTTAACGTGATGCCATGACATGATATGACAATTGCTACAGGTATGCAACTTTGAACTTGGAATCTTCGCGTGCTTAGTTTAACGTGCTTTACAGTCACGTGTTACGTGATTGTATTGTTTTGATTATTAGTTCAATTATTTGATTATGATCTTTTGACTTTGATTCGACCTTTGATGGGTTAATATCTCGTAATGAGATTTGTCGTGCCAAGATTAACTATCGTCTTTGTACCTTATTTTCATATGTTTTGTTTTGATTCAGCTGCATATTATTGGATACTTGCGTTGTACTCTGTGAGTGTGTGCGTGTGATCTTTACTGGGCTTTGTGTTCACTCCCCTTTCTTTTCCCATTTCAGGAAATTAAGCTGAGACATCAGTAGAAGAGTTATCTATAAGCATGAGCCAGAGTTGTTCTTTAATTGTAAAATCTTTTTAGTGACTTGAAAATGAGAACTTGTAATAGTTTGATTAAGTAGCTTTTGGTAACCCTAATATTTGGGAAGTGACTATTGTTATTAGATTTTCGCTGCATTTATTAGACTTTGATGATAAATACAAATGCTCTTGATTTGGGATACATTTAGAGCTCTGATTGTCATTTTGGGGTTATGTTCTTGGTAAAATTCTTTGGGTATTATATTTCTGGTAAGTAGGAATATTTTGAAATAGTATGTGTAGGCCCACCTCCGGGTTGGGGGCGTGACATTGACTCTATTTACTCTTAATCATGTCCCATCTCATCTTAACGCATAAAATGCTTATGTAACTAGAGCCATTTAAGCGATAGGCAAATAAACTAGAATACAGTTTCAAGCAACTTTAGATAGTATAAGCACTAAAGACCTTAAAGTACACTGCTACGAGATCTGCGTTTAACACACTTCGACTGACTAATAAAGATTACCTCAATTAACGTTATTCTTAAATCACAAACTCTACTGCAACGTAAATGATGTCTCTATATTTTACCCTTTCTCCATTGATACTCTTAAATTGTTACTATACAGTGAAGTCTCATCAAATTAACAATGGTCGCTAGTAGTCCAAGTACATTATTGCTATTGACCGTAAGCCAAATTTGAGATCTGGGTGTTACAAATTAAATTTGAAAATGAGGACCTTCAAATTTAATCATTTCTGATTTCTAAATCCCATAGGTTGTTTATATGTGAATTGCAATATTATTTTCTTCTAATTCTAATATACTATTTTCATTCTTTTGATATATAAAATTTTGAATTATTAGTAAGGACGGTCTTAAGGAAATAATTATCAAAATTAAGCCATAATACGTTATTATAGTCATTAGGTAGACTTTTAAATGTTTAGAATTGGTTTTCCTAATATATAAAGCTTTCTAGTATGAAAACTAGGTTATCACGAAATAAAGACTCCATCAAAGATAATATTGGAGACCTAGCTACACTTTCATACTTAGTATATAGTGTTTATATATAACTTCATATGTGAAACATAATGGCATCATATGTCTCCCCAAGAAGCGGTAATATGTCGTGCAAAGAAACTATCATTGAGTTTTATTGCGTTTCTCGGTTCCTTTGATATGAGTTATATATAGACTATATGATATCATATAATGTAGATGTGTTACAATATACCTGACAGCTGATTGCTTACCACCGCTGGCAACTTAAATAAGTTACCATTTTGATATGATCGTCCACACTATCGAGATGGGCGGCCCAGATCACCATTTTTTTTGTTTCCAAGTTTTTCAGCCATCCGCTATATAATATAGCGGACATCCGCTTGGACGGTAAGTCACCCTCTACTACATTATGTAGCGGGCGATGACTTCACTTAAAGAAAACAAAGCATCTAGAGCCCCCACCTTGATAACCTGGATAGTCAGATTGCATGACAACTTAACTTAAGTTGTTAATCGTGTCATTTTATCAGCTCTCAATATAGACTTAGATTACCTCCTTATGGAATTTTACGTAATTGCACACATTTGACTTTTACTCATATTAAGAAAATGGTCCAATTTACTTGTCTTTCCCGTTTTGCAATTGGCACTTTCACAAACTGTCATGGGCCCACTGCCACTACCAAGTTGTGTCCTTTGCTCTGTTCTCCTCTTCACTCCTCTTCGTCTCGTTTGTACAAATTCTTAACCATGATCATGGTTGTTGCTGCTAAAAATATGCTTCGCGTACGTTAACGAAACTCGTGCCTGGACCAATGACCTGCAAGACAGAAAACGAGTGACCGCCTAGTGGGGTTCCCGGTAGAGAACTCTCCGATGCTTAAGTCAGAGCGCAGCTACAGAATAGTAACTCTGAAAAAACATGAATTGTGTAATTGTCTCATACCTAGAGGACTAGACCGTTGGCTAGATGTGTCAGGATCGCATTAGGATCCTTGATGATCACGTCATAATCTCTTAAGGACTTTTTTAGAATCCTGATAAGATAATCACCAGTGTCCTAGTTGACTGGGATTGCCGGGTATTCCCCAATTATTGGGAGATATATTTGAGTTATATCATAAGGCCCCCACTTCCTTAGCCAAAATGTTTGGCTAAGGAAGTTTATACCTGGTGTCTCGAGACACGTGTCAGATTTGAAAGGGATTTTCCATCCACTTGTAGGGGTAACAAATTTTCTCTCTTCCATGTGCTCCGACTTAAGCGGAAGCTTAATACTTGGAATTTTGCCCAAGTAGGGCACTAGTAGGTTATTCGGAATCATCTTTAGAAAGACGAGTCATGAGATCTCGAGATCCTTTAGAGGTTGTGCCCCATGGTAGCGTCTCTCGGGGGAGGACACAAAGCTGTGCATGCAAGTTGTTGCATGTGCTAAGTTTTTGAATGTCCCCTCGTGGGGTCACCTCTCCTTTGGAGGGTGTTTATTTTGTGCAAGTGTGTGTTCTTGAGTTTGAGCCGACCACATCATGCTTGCGTTTTACTTTGTCGCCAACTCTTATCATTAGCTAAGAGCTAGCAAAGAAGCCTTGCACTCACGCTTGGCTGGGTTTTGAATTCACAAAGCATTGTGGGGGATGAAGTCCCATATAGTGCTTTGCCGTTTCACGGGTTAGAATTGTAACTAAACCGTTCGGATAGAACTCGAGCTTTATCCTGTAACCCTTGGAGGTGTTCGTCCCTCGAGGAACCGCCCTTGTAGGCTAGTGGAACATAGAGTTCTGGTAAGCGCCCTCGAGGGTGAATGGAGCGTAAAGCACATGAAAATACCCTCAGTGGTTTGAAGGAACTTAGAGTTCTCGTCGTACGCGCCCTTAGGAGCGAATGGAGCGCAGAGCTCATGCAAATACCCTCGAGGGTTTGACGGAACTTAAGAGTTCTCGTAGTACATGCCCTCGGGGACTGATAGAGTGCGGAGCTCATGCAAATAGCCTCGAGGATTTGACGGAACTTAAGAGTTCTCATCGTACACGCCCCCAGGGGCGGATGGAGCGCGGAGCTCATGCAATTACCCTCGAGGGTTTGACAGAACTGAAGAGTTTCTCGTCGTACACGCCCTCGAGGCAGATAGGGTGCAGAGCTCATGTAAATACCTCGAGGGTTTGACGGAACTTAAGAGTTCTCGTCGTACACGCCCTCGGGGGCGGATGAAGCCCAAAGCTCATGAAAATACCCTTGAGGGTTTCGATCGAAACAACAAGTACTTGTTATTGTGGCGTTAAATAAGAAGGCGCGGAGCATTGAGTCCATAAACATGTCCGCTGCTATGAAGCCCCCCTGTTTGAGAAGGTACAGGACATTAGGCCCGTAATATTGCAGATATCATAAGATATGAAGCCTCCCGCCTTTGAGAAGGCGTGGATATATAAAGAAGACTTTTCAGCCTAGGCCCAGTCGTAAGAAGACCTGTGGGAGCAATATAGAAGACCATATCTGCTTCCTTGACTGGACGAACATATAAAATTAGAGAGCATGGAGTCCGTCTGAGCAAGATGTCACTGATAATCAGCAGGAAATTGTCGCAGTTTAGCGATATACTGAGAAGCAACTAGATTCAGTTTGCTTGGTTGCATGAACTTGAGCTTACAGTTGTACCAGCCATATCAGCGACGCTATTGGCGAAGTGCTCTGATTTACTGATCGGGGTTACTGTGTGACCGAATATCAAGAGACAATAGGTAATGCCGAGTCGGCAAGATGCTGCAGTAGAAACCCTAGACGTTACTTCAAGTCGCAGGGTGCTATGAATTTGTTCCTTGCTTTACGAAGCAATTTATACGTCACTATTGATGCTTGTGGGTGCAGTTTAAGCCCTTGTAACAAGAAAAAGTACGTGACTGAAAAGAACAGCCTTTTAGGCAATAAAGTGTACAAAAATGCAACTATATTTTTAACACAGAAATAAGAGCGGTGTTCAAACACCATAGCCCCATTAGGGTTTTGCTGGTTAAGCGACTAATGTGCTACACTGCGTGCCACAATTGAGCTTAAAAAGTCATAGCAGTCAGTAAGACCCGACATGTGACGTGCTTGCGTTAATTGACGTAATTGCATATTGCTAGACCAAAATAGAACATAGGTCTAGGTAACATAGAAATGCACAGAATGCAGCCTTTGGAAGGCTTGTTAATGCCTAAAATTATAGTCGCTTTATTTTTTAATGACGTGCCACGCAATATAAAATATGCGTACACTTTAAAAAAAATGCACATCATATGTGAATTAAATGAGACCTGTGTATCTTCAATCTAGATATGCACTCTAAAAAGCTTAAGGCTTTAAAGAGTTTGTGGTGCATGCCAAATAAGTAAGACCCTTTGGATCTAAAATACATATATGCATTTGCATGTAAATTTTCAAGCTTTAAAAGCGTATGGCCCATGTCGAATAAATGAGACCCTAAGGGTCTTAAATATAAATAAACATTTTTCATAGGCCAAAGTCTTAATTCGTTTTAAAAAATGTGGCATATGTGGAATAAATAAGACCTTTGCGGGTCTGAAAGTAAATATGTATAATTATGGGAGTTAATGCCAAAAAGAAAGAATTTCCCTTCTCCGCACCTTTTCTTTCATCGACAGAAGCACGGCTGCCTCTACCTCCGGTCAGATCACGTTGCCGACGTCAAGCAAAGGAAGAGCGACGATGGGTCATTCCGGTTGCGAAGGACCCACCGGCCGACGCATCACCGGATGGAGAGCCGACTGGTGAAGGTACGACAGTCGCTTGGCGGTGCCGCTTTCGCCGATCGTGGCGGACGACAGTGGAGCTTTCCTGTAGTCGCGGTGGCACGGTACCACAGCTGATCGGTGACTGATGGTGGCGCCGATTGGAGCTGGTACGACGGTCACATGGCGCCACTGTTGGCTCAGATTTGGATGAATGGGTGGCCGGCGGTAACCGAATGGCTGCGACAGTACTCTCGCGACGCCGCCCCTCGGCTGGGCTTCGCCATGGTGAGGCAGCGATGACCGATCGAGCAGCTCTTACCAGCCGTGACATCGGGGCTTTGGCTAGCGCAAAAGCAGAGCGCGATGTCAGGGAGTTGCGGTGAAGCGGCGCCATCGCCGTTTGCTTCCGGTGACCGGCGCGACGTCGTGGATGGTTGCGGTTTTCGACCCTTGATGCGGCAACGATGTGGCGGAGGACGGTGCCGTGGCTGATGATTTAGTGGTTTAGACGACGGAACGGCGTCGTCGAAGTTGGTCGTGGTTGTGGCGACGTTGGCGCTTTTTTCGGAGGCCGTTGTGCAGTGGAGTTGGCCGGAGTCATCGGGGAGGAAGGAGGAGCCGGTGGCCGCTGCGGTGGTTGCGTCGCCTGGCGGTGGCTGCGCTATAGATCCGGCGGCAACCTTGTCTTTTCTTCCTTCTTTCTTACTCTCGACCACAAGTTAGGTGGCGCATTAGCGGTGCGGCGGTGGCACGTTAGCCGTGGTCTCGGCCGGCGATCTTAACGGAGTGGTGCCGTCGCTTGTGGTTGAAGTGGACGGAGCTGTTCCCACGCCGCGGTAGCGCAGATCTGAGGGGAAGGAGGAGCCGGTGGCTGCTTGTCGCTATGGTGATGGCGCCTACGGCTCGTAGCAGATACGGTTTCCACTGATTGTGGTGGACGACGGCGGCGATTTTCTTGTGTGTGTGTGTGTGTTTTTTTTTTCTGTGAACGGATTGCTGACTTGCGGCGGCTATGAGGCCGATTGTGGCGCCGTTGACGCCGGCGGGGGATGGACGTGCGCCCGTAGAGGCTGTCCTTGGAATCCGCAGCGGTATTGTCGGTGGTTCCGACGCGTTGCCGCCGCGGTTTGGGTTATGATTGTTTGAATATTCTTGAGGTCAAACGGCTAGGCTGGCGGGTCTCACGAATGGCGTCAATCTGTTACTGCTAAAAATATGCTTTGCGTACGTTGGCGAAACGAGTGACCGCCAGGGCTTAAGTCAGAATGCAGTTACAGAATAGTAACTTTGAAAAAGCACGAATCGTGTAATTGTCTCAACCTAGAGGAGTAGACCCTTTATATAGATGAAGGAGAAGACTCCTAGTAGGACTAGGCCGTGAGCTAGATGTGTTGGGATCGCGTTAGGATCTTTAAGGATTACGTCACAATCTCTTAAGGATTTTTTTAGAATGCTGATAAGATAATCATCGGTGTCTCAGTTTAACTGAAATTGTTGAGTATTCCCTAATTATTAGGAGATATATTTGAGTTATATCAATGGTTATAATAAAACATGGAGTTATGGTAAATTTTTTCTTTTCAATTATCTTTGTTTTGTTGAGTTTGATATAGAAAATCAGAAATTACTTCCATCTCTCATCATCTTTGTGGTATATAGAATGTGATTTTCAACCCACAAAAACCCCATCGCATCCAAGAACAACGGGAATTCGGTTAGTTTCATGGTATAAAATTTGGCAAAAAAATAAAGTACTTATTAGCATCCGTAAATTTAACCGTACTTTTTAGCTCAGTAATCAATCAAATTTCAATAATTTTACTTAGCTGCGACTAAGACGCAATGCTTCTTTTGGAAATACCTTTACTCTCGCCAAAACATTACTGAGCTTTGCCCGAATCACGAAAGTAGTATAGGGTTTAGGAAGAAACGTTCCCACTTTCTTATTCAGTGCCTCACTTTTTTTTAAAAAGTTGACAACTTTAAAAAGACAAGTGAGGAATAATCATGGTCAAAATAGAATAGAGAACCTTCCGTACACTCGTTACCAAAGAAAACCAAAACAGTGCTTACAGGGTCAACAAATTCCAGCGGCTATGTACAAGTCCACTGGAAGACCAATCCTGCCTGCATTTAGTCAACCCCAAAACTAGAGGAATACATGGAGAAGGACAAAGGTATCTCTATAAATAGAAACCTCCACATGCCCAAATTTCTTATGAAATTACACAGCAAGAAAGCAACATGAAGACCTCTATGCTCTCCATGTTTTCCCTCTCTCTCTTCCTTCTCCTCTCTCTACCATCCCCTTCTCTCTCCACCAGATGCAACCCAAATGACAGAAAAGTCCTCCTGCAAATCAAACAATCCCTGAAGAACCCCACCCTTTTGGCTGCATGGAAACCAAACAGTGACTGTTGTGATTGGAAAGAAGTCATATGTGACCCCTCCACCAACCGTATAACCACCCTCCAGTTCACATCTGCCAACATCTCCGGCCAGTTTCCACCGGCCGTTGGCTACCTTCCTTACCTCGAAGTCATAATCATCCGTAGCCTCTCAAATCTCACCGGCTATCTCCCGTTAACACTCACAAAACTTTCTCACCTTAGATTCATCTCAAACACCAAGACCAACATTTTTGGCCCTGTTCCCTCGTTCCTTTCCCAGCTCAAAAACCTAACCTACATTAACCTCTCCGAGAACCAACTCACCGGGTCGATCCCTCCTTCGCTTGCTAAGCTCACCAAGCTCACCGTCATTCACCTCGACCGCAACAAGCTCACCGGGAAAATCCCCAACTAGTTCGGCACGTTCACCGGGAACGTGCCGGACCTTGTTCTTGTTGGAAGCATAGCGGGATTACAAGAATTATAATACGAACAATGGCAGTGTATATATAGCGGCACAAAGATTTCTTATACAAGAACACGAACACAAATTTTCTAATACAAGAACTTGGTGTTTCAACACCTCTCTCTGTTTCTATTTTCTCACACACAAGCCGCTGCTTTTTTTCTCTCTTAAACTCACTATCTCTAATACACCACCTCTAACTCTCACAATCTCTCTCTCTCTCTGCAAACAAAGAGAAAACTCCTATATTTATAGATATCTTGAGTCGGTTCCCAATTCATATGATTTCTTAGTCAAAGAATTCAACTTTGCCTTATCTTCTTCCAACTTTCTTAACCCATGCAACCATTATCTTTTCAAAAACACTCCAAGTCGGCAACTTAGCTTCATCTTCTCCAGCCGACTTAGCCATTCTTTGAGTTTCAACATGCATTATCTCCAACCAAGTCGGCAAATGGGTAAGTCTTCAAATGATAAACCTCCACCTTGAAGATAAAGACAATGCTTATCATGAAGTGTTCTTCAAAGTCAAATTTTTGCAACCCAAGGATAAGAGGGTTTGAAAATTCTAACACTCCCCCTCAAACCCGAATCTGCATACCAAGCTTCTCTTTAAGTTTGTGGAATGCGTCAGTCTTCAATGGCTTCGTAAAGATATCTGCTATTTGTTCTTCCGTTCTGCAGTGAACTAGCTCCACGACTTTATTTTTAACTTGCTCCCGAATAAAATGATACCCCGTGTCTATATGCTTGCTCCGACTATGTGATACTGGATTTTTTGCAAGTGCTATAGTAGATTTGTTGTCGATGTATATCGCAGTCGAACCTTCTTCAATGAAATATAACTCTTTCAAAATATTCTTCAACCATATTACTTGACATGTGCACGCTGCTGCGGCTATATACTCGGCTTCGCATGTTGAGAGAGCAACTATTTGTTGCTTCTTTGATGACCACGAAAAAATTGCTGACCTAATATGAAATGCATATCCATAGGTGCTTTTTCGATCATCCAAGTCTCTTCTATAATTACTAACTGAACAACTAATCAATCTAGAATTTTGAGAGTGAGTATAAATGAGACCATGATCAACCGTACCTTTGACATATTTCAAAATTATTTTTGCTGCATCAAAATGATCTTGTTTTCATCTCTCAATGTATCTGCTAACCAGTCCAACTGCATATGTTATATCTGGTTGAGTAAAAGTCAAGTATCTCAAACTTTCAACCATACTCTTATACAGTGTCGGATTTACCGACTTCTTATTCGAGTCAACTCTCAACTCCACACTCGTTTCTGCTGGCATGGCTACTGGATTGCAATCCTTCATTCTAAATCTGCTCAAAGTTTGCTCCGCATGCTTCCTTTGCGACATAAATATTCCATCTTCCATCTGTTTTACTTCGACTCCAAGAAAGTATGACATTTCACCGATATCTGTCATTTCAAATTCTTTAGTCATAACTTTCTTAAAATTATTGAACATACATGGATTATTTTTCGTGAATATCATATCATCCACGTATAAGCAGACAATCATGGTATCACCATCTTGATTTCTTTTCGTGTATAAGGCATGTTCATATGGACTCTTCATGGAAAATACTCGTCTATTCTCATGTTCCAAGCTCTCGGAGCTTGCTTTAATCCATATAAAGCTTTCTTCAGACGGTAAACTTTGTCTTCTTGTTCCCTGTTGATATATCCAGGTGGTTACTCGATGTAGACTTCTTCTTCTAAATAACCATTAAAAAATGCCGATTTTACGTCATAAATCTTCCATTTATTTTGTGCTGCGAGTGCTATGAGAAGTCTGATAGTATCAATTCTTGCAACGGGAGCAAATATCTCATCATAGTCAATTCCTTGTTTTTGTTTATAGCCTTTAGCGACTAACCTTGCCTTGTGCTTCTCCACTTTGCCTTCTTGATTAGTCTTTGTCTTGTATACCCATTTGACTCCGATTGCCTTATGTCCTTTCGGAAGATAAGTTAGCTCCCATGTATCATTTCTTCTTATTGCAGCAATCTCTTCATTCATGGCTTTCTTCCACTTGTCATCTTCAGTAGCCTCTTCGTACGTTACTGGATCACACTCTGCCATCAAACAAAATAGTGAATAATTAAATGTTGTCTGAGCAGGTTCTGCAGCATCATAGATGTCATTTAGACTTCGCATTTTCATATGTGCTCCCCCTGAATTGCTGCTGCAGCTGCTGCTACTAGATGATGGTGTTGATGCAGGAGTTCTTGGATTAGGGCTTTGTGGAGGAGTCTGATCATCACCCTGCTCATCCTGCATGTTTAAGTCCTCGTCGTTGTCATTATTAGCATCATCAAAAAATAACCCTTGAACTTTCTTTTCTTCTTTACTCAATCTCCAATAATCTACTTCGTCAAACTCAACATCACGTGAGATAATAACTTTCTTAGTAAGGGGATTATATAACCTGTACGCCTTACTCCTTTTCTCGTAGCCGATAAAGATGCACTTTTCTCCTCTGTCATCTAGCTTCTTTCTCTTTTGGTCAAGAATATGAGCGTATACAATACACCCAAAAAATTCTGAGATGTTCTACTTTTGGCTTACTACCACTCCATGTTTCATTTGGCATCTTGAACTTTACACTTTTTGTTGGACATCGATTTAGCAAATAAACTGCACATTGAACGGCTTCGGCCCAAAATGTTCTCAGTAGATGCTTTCCCTTTACCATGCTTCTTGCCATATCAAGAATCGTGCGATTCTTTCTTTCTGCAATGTCATTTTGTTATGGCGTATAAGAGACTGTCAACTGATGAATGATTCTGTGCTTTTTACAATAACCTTCAAATAACTTCGAGGTGTATTCACCTCCCCTGTCAGATCTGAGTATCTTCAGATATTGTCCACTTTGTTTTTCAGCCATGGCTTTGAATTCCATGAATTTATCAAGGGCTTCCGATTTTTCTTTAAGAATGTACACCCAACTTTTTCTACTGAAATCATCAATAAAAGTAAGGTAGTACCTGTTTCCACCAAGTGATGGAATATCAAATGGACCAACTATATCTGAGTGCACAATCTCTAGTGTCCTTCTGGCTCTCCAGGATTTTCCAACTTCAAAACTCTGTCTGTGCTGTTTCCCTTTAACACAAGCTTCACACAACTGATCTGGTTCATTAATATCTGGCAGACCATTCACCATCTTTGTTCTCGATAACAACTTTAGACCGCTAAAAACAAGATGACCGAATCTTAGATGCCACAACCATGAATTATCTTTAATAACAGACTTCATGCATTCATCATTTCTGATCGGATATTGAGTGTGAAAGGACGATTCTTTGTCATCTCAACTTCGGTAATTAATTCTCTATCTCTGTTTCTAATAACGAGAGAACCGTCCTTCATGTGTATGTCATACCCTTTTTCTAAGAGCTGACCCAAACTGATTATATTGCTTTTTAAGGCCGGTACATAATAAACATCTGATATAAATTTTCTATCTTCATTCTTTAAAGTAATCATAAGTTTACCTTTCCCTTTGACCAGAATCTTTGAAGAGTCCCCAAAAGTAACTTCTCCTTTAATGGTTTCGTCCAAATCTGTGAACAATTCTTTTCGGCCACACATGTGGTTGCTGGCACCAGTATCGAGGTACCAAATATTTTTCTTGCACTCTTCATTTCCTCTATAAGTGAGAAAAATAGCATTTTCCACCTTTTTCTCTTCAGCTAGTGCAAAATTATTTCTTTCCTCCATTTTAGGAGTTGATCTGCACTCGTAACTAAAATGACCATATTTGTTGCAACTATAACATTTCAACTGGGATTTATCACCTCGTTGTTGAAATCCGCCTCAACCTCTGCTTCTAAATCCTTGACCACGACTATATGCTTGATAGCCATCGCTGGTTTGGCCTCTTTCAAAAGATTGTCTACCACGTCCTCGTGCACCATGTGTACTGCGTGCACCACGTCCATCTCTATAGCCACCTCTGTAGCACTACGTTCTCCTCTACCACGTCCGTAGCTACTGCTAGCTTGATTTTCACCTACATGTAATTTGCTTTGCAAAGCTTGCTCCAAATTTCTACTACTTTCATTTTGGTTTATTCTCTGCTCATGAGGTCGAAGAGATCCCACAAGCTCATCTATAGAAATTTGAGACAAATCTTTCGATTCTTCGATCGCAGTGACGACATAATCAAATTTTCGAATCAGAGAACGTAAAAGTTTTTCCATTACCCTTACATCATCTAGACTTTCTCCATTTCTTTTCATCTCGTTTGCAACCGTTTTCAAACAATTAACATAATCATTAATATTCTCCAAACTTTTCATTTTTAATGTCTCAAATTCAGCTCTAAGTGATTGAAGACATACCTTTTTAGCCTTTTCGACTCCCTCAACACCCCCATCGGACTCAATAGTTTGGGCTGTTGGTTGGATCAATGGCGTTCTCTGGCCACATCGGCAATACATGAGCCATCTTCCTAGGCAAACATCACTACGGATGAATATGAGATTCAATAGTCTCTGGAGCATGGGAATTTGTGGCCCTTTCAGCGAGGCTTCAATCTGATGGAACGTCAAATGTCACTCGGTTACGTCACTTTTCCAACTCTTATAAATAGTGGACTTGAGAATTCATAGAGGAGAAGGATTGGAACTCACTTGAACATTTCACTTTCTCACTCTACCTAGAACTCCAAAACTAAAGGATTTAGAGAGAGAAACATCGCGGACTTTAGACCCCGACTCAACCCAAGAGTTCGGCTCATAACGGTCATCGCATAATCACACCGTGCCCTCCCTCTGCAGTAGTTCCACTCCCCAAGTCTGTCTGGAAAGCCTTGGTCTTTACCCTTGTTCAATTCTTACTAGCTCTACCCTATACGATCAAACTTGGCTTCTCACTAGGACTGCATTTTTTTCTGATAGCTCCATGTGTACTGTGAACCCACTTTCTTGGCATCATAACAATGAAGTTCAAACTCATGCCAACTATGCCTTTGAATACTTTAATTACTTGGAAGATTTCGGCTTCTCAAACACCATGGTTTCTAATCAACTTTTCTTTCGAAAAAATACTTTATCCCATCAGTGTATAGAGGAAGCTTTACTCTTGGCTTTTCTCGTGTTGTAAATTGCTTCAATATCACTATTTAGTGGCAAAACAAAGTCTTTAAATGTCACTGGTCACACTTCTAGCAGCACTTTTACTGACAAGTGCTACCCATAATGTATAATTATCACCAAAGAGTAACTAGAAATTTCACAAAAAATATCGAGACATCAATTTTTGTCACTGAAAAGGGTTCAAGACTTGAAGATAGTTGTTTATCCCTCCTTGGAACAATGGATTGGAACAAATTTCAAAATTATTTTCCTTTTATTTTTGCGATTACCGGCATTCTTTCATGGGTAGGTTTCAACTTTCAATTAGACATCGACAAGAATGTCGTGGACCCTAATTACTTTAAGTTGTCGGAGTTAAATGAACTAAGAGAACAACAAAGTTAAAAGTGTGCATAATCATTATTCTTTTAAAAGTGGTGGTCAATAAATCATCTTATTTGGATAAAGAAAATACCATATGGCACCAGTAAATTGTTACATGTTGATGTCAGGCTAGCAGGTTCACAGTTGATGTGGGGGTGCCATAACGAATGCGGTCTAAGTCAAATGCCAAATATGTTGATGCGGGACACAACAAGGACGGAGCAAGGGCTTCGACCAAAGGGTGGGCTTCCCAAATAGAGCTTAAGGATGGCAGTGCTGCGAGCACAAAGGAGGGGGTGAATAAACGACGACAGTCACAGTCCAATGCTTAGGTCCAGTATCACGGTCCAGTGTCAGGGTCATTTATGTTTCTCTATCTATAATTTTAACGTGAGAAGGTCAATGCGAGAATGAGTTTTGAATTGTGAATCTCTCAAATGAATTATTAAGCCCTTCATTTATAGGGGTTAAGATGATAATGTCATCAACCTACACGTGGCACTCTTCAGGAGTGACATGCCACTAAGGGGCACATAGATGCCAGTGCTCTACGGACAGTCAGACTGAATATTCATCAGGCCTGCGTTGTACAGCGTCACTCTGTATATCCGAAAAGACTAGCTCACACAGTGCTGCTGTGGCCAGAGAACCCCATTGATCAAGCAGCCAGTCCAAAGCCCTTGATGAGTCCCACAGGGCGTCGAGAGACGCTGAGGACCTAGTAGTGGTGGGGTAGGCTCGACGCACAACTGCCAGGCAGACTAGGCAAGATGCCCTCTAGAGACCTGCTCTCATTATGGGGTGACCCCTGGATCGTAGTCCCTAAGGGCGTCTAATGAAAGCCCCCAATGCCGAAGCATGTAGACTAGTGTCCAAGGTAGCATCTTGGAGGATCCGTCTACTTGGCGGAAGGGGAGTTAGAGCTCCTTGGCAGAGATAGTGTCTTAGAGAGCGAGCCTATCCTACGAGTAAGTCTTATTGTGTCGGGCACTTGGATCGTTCCAAGGTAGTGTCCTGGACCATTCGCCTACCTAGCATCCCAGAAAGAGCCATCTACCTGGTGGAAGGGAGCTGGAGCTCTCTAGTGGATATAGTGCCTTAGAGAATGAGCCTATCCGGTAGGTGGATTCTTGTGCAAGAGCACTCAAAGTGTCCCAAGGTAGTGTCTCGGAGGAGTCGCCTACCTGACGGGCCGAGGTGTCAAAGGAGTCACTTATCCCCGTGGGTTACTGCAGACTCTAGGGAGTGGGTCGAAAAATATTCCACGACCAAGGCCAGGTGCGCATGGTGTAGTGAAAGGATGGACAAATACGGGGTGTTGTAGTGTGACAGAGAGCCAGGGTTGTGACTGTATAAGCAGTGCAGTGCATAGTCACGGTAGAGGTGTGGGGTGCCGGAGGCATGGTAGTGTGATAGAGAGCCGGGGGTGTGACTATATCAACAGCGTGGCGCCCATCTGTGCAGTGTCGAGGGCACATGACATGGGAACTGTGCACGGGAGCGACGACGGGTGTCGTAGGGTCCAGTGTAGTGTCGGGGGCACGTGACACATGGACGGCGCTCACGCATCGGCGGCCGGTGTCGTTGAGTTGAGCATCATGCCGGGGGCACATGACTCGCAGACAGTACTTGGGCGCGAAGGACTAGTGTCACGGAGTCGGGAGCCCCTCAAGGGATTGGGGAGCCGGCTGTTTGCTGCATTGGGGAGACCGACCCCTTTAAGGAGTTAGAGAGGCTAACCCTATGACATTTGGGAGGCTAAACCCCCCCCCCCCCCCGGGGGAGGCCGACCCTATGGCATTCGAGAGGCCTTCCTTCCTCCACCCCCACCCCAAACAAGAGTTGGAGAGGCTGACCTCCTTGGGTGATTGGGGAGGCCGACCCCCTCACTTGAACACTTGCGGTCAAAAGCGAAAAAATTGAAAGAAAGAGAACACGCACGTCACTTGAACATGCGGTTCGAGTTAACCATTTAGAGGCATTGAACTTTGACCGTTGAAAAGTTGACCTATCGAGATTGTGGGTTACTTAGCAGAGAAGAAAAGTACACTACTTAAGGGTGCACTTTAGGTTGACCAGGTCGGTAGCGTTGAACTTTAACCGTTCAAAAGTTGACGTGTCATGAAAGAGGGACCCAAGAGCGGTTCAAAAGTACGTAGCCAGGATGGCATAGCAAGACACATATATGCGAATATGGAGTGCACAACTAGAGTGCCAAAATCACTTGCAATCAAATTCAACTACACTATTTTGTAGCAACAATTCTACGTTACGTGCGACAAAATATCCTTGTTTTAAGAGCAAAAGTTAAACTCGCAGTTGTCAAATCATAAAGAAATTACAATGCAAGCTTGATTTGTCATTGCCACTTCTGAGTGAGGACAGGTTTCGCCGGATAACGAACCCATGACTACACTTGAACCCTTTGAACGTGGGAAGTGACAAGGCCCTGGCTACCAGAGGTTTCCTGAGGACAAGGGAGATGTATAATTTTAGTCACGAGACTATTGACCCTTGGGATATACCGTAACGAAAATGTTGAGCTAAAGAGTATTTCCCTTGTCGTCTAATACATGGGAGACCCAACCATAATGGCGCTTGCCTACCAGAGAAAGAAAATAAATGTGGCTTTGCTCCAATTCAATTAAGAGGAACTTGCCAGCCAAACGGACTTAAATTCTTAGGTCCATGCTCAGTAGAGGGTACTTATGCGGGGAGGACTCATTCAATTACCTCTCATACAGGCAGAAGACAGTATGTGGATGAGAAGGGCTTCCTACAACAAAGACCTTTTCAAATTAAACCTGGTCGACATGTATGCCCTTTTTTTCCCTTTTTTTTTCTCCCCTAATGGTCGACATATATGTATGTTAGATCTACAGGATTTGATCTTTTAGGAACCCATTTACTGCTTCCTTCCATTTAAAAGAGAATCTACCGTTTGGCGAGTTCCAAAATTGCGTCTAAGCATTGGTAGCAAACTAATTATAGCACACCACTAACATTGGAGTGACAATAAAATAGACTTAAAAACAAAGCTACACCACATTATATGGACGGACTTATCTTGTGAGCTTTCACTGATTGTCTTGGTCAGATCACATACATGTATGACATAATCTATATAATATATAATAAACGAAGCGAGAAAAGAATTGATTATTTTTTTGCGCCACACATCATCGCTTCTTTGTATGACACGTCATCAGATCTTTATTTTAAGATTAATTAACTTCTATATTAGTAAGTCGTATTTACTTTAAAACCTAATTCTAATCATTTTAAAATTCTACCTAATCAATATACTTATCTATTAAGACTTTTTTTTTACTTTTACATCCTTAAAAGTTATAAACTAATTCTAATAATTCTAAAACTCTACTTTATCATTAGACTAACTTATTAGGACTTAATATTGAGTATGGCATCTCAAAATCACTCTCTAATATGAATATAAAAACTCATATAAATAAAAAACGAAAATAATACTTTTGATTTAGAAGAAAAAATTAATTTAAAAACTTATTCTAATCATTTTAAAACTCTACCTAATCAATATACTAATCTACTAAGACTTTATTTTGATAATTATGTCCGTAAAAGTATTGTGTCTTCAAAACTACTTTCTAATATAAATATAAAAACTCTCTAACCTACAAATGGGGATATTCCCGAAACTTACAAAGACAAAAAGAAAAGCAACTTGGACACAAAAAAGAAGCGACTTGGACAAAAAGAAACAAGTGGCTTAGACATCAGACTTCGGCACTTCTTTCCCTCTTATCTTATTGTTGAGATACTTAAAACACTCAGTCCATAGCTAAGCAAACAAGAAGCTGAAGGCCTCTATAAAGAAAGAAGGAATAAGATATATATATATATATATATATATATATATATATATATATAATAAAAATAGTACTTTCGATTTAGAAAAAGAATTGATGTTATAATTAAGATTAAACAACTTACGAGATTTAGAAAAAAATAATCTAACAATTGATTTGAATTTTGATAGGAACCTTATTTTTACATTTGATTAATTCTGCAAGAATAATGAGGGTTGTATAATTTAAAATTTAATTCTAAACATTTTAGAACTCAACCTAATCAGTACACTTACTTATTATGACTTAATTTTGAATATTGTATTCTTAAAATCACTCTTTAACGTGAATGTAAAAATTTATATATCAAAAAAAGAAAAAAATAACATATTTGATTTAGAAGAAAAAAAATTATGTTTTAATTAAGTTAAATGTACTATCATTATTCAAATATATTGACATATACGTAATATACATAAGATAATCATCGTTAAAAATGAATAATGTGATATATAAATTTAATAAACAAATTATAAGTCAGAAAAAGACCTCATGACTACTAAACTGGTTATATTCTATGTATAAAATTTAAAAAACAAATCGAACTCTTTAGTACGATTTATTGTTGAAAATTTTGTGGTATAATTGTTGCGATATTTGTAAACCTTATAAATGTAAAAAATTAATTGTACAATGTTAAAAATTTATGCTACAGATTTACCTTTACATATTAGGCTTTGATTTTGATTGTTAAAACCTGGATTAGATTTTCGTGCAATTCTTGCGTTATATTTGCATACGCATATATGTTTACTTTAGTTCATTTGAATTATAAGTTGAAAGAATAATGAGTAAATTATGTTACTACCACTTGACGATGTAAAAAAAAGCTAAAAGAATGCAAAAATCTAGCGACGACATTATAATACAATCTACTCATTGTTCTTTAAACTTACAGTTCAAAGAAACTAAAGCAAACATATATACCTATACAAATATTCTACAACAATTGGATAACCATCTAATCAATACTGTAATTTTAAATGTGTATGAGACAAACACATATTCTACTAGATACCATGTTCGTATCTTAATGTTGGTGATTTCTTAAAACAATGATTTATGAAAAAAATAAGAATGGATTATGACATTTACGATTCCCAAAATAAAGAACTCTTAACCTAACTTTTCAAGTTAAGAGACTTGATTTTGAAAGGTTACAGGTTGGACAACTAAAGAACTTAATAGTAATGTAGTCTTGATAAGTAACATGAAACTGTTACAAATAAAGTATTAAAAATTTCTTACTAACAATTACTCCGTATAATTTTAGATAAAGTAGATTTCTTTTTTTTTCCATAAGATGTTAATCTCTTTTTGTTTCTAGAAATGTGGTATGTATTGATACACTTTTTGTAACTTTTTAAAATATTTTATTGACTTACTCGAGCTTGACTATGTAGACTAAAATTTAGATGAAAAATCTTATTATATTTAAAGATAAATCTTATTTAGTAAGTATGGTTATTGTATACTTTGTGAAATCTTGGTTAAAATTTATTCAACAATTTTCCTATTACAAGGATTTATATAGTCATGTTAGTTAAATATTTTAAATTTCATATAATTACCTCATACATTGATTACTAATTTCTGTGTATACTTAGTTAGTGGATTACATTTGCTTCTAAAAATGGTAAATTATCCTTACTTAATTAGTCATGTAAATTAAGTTTTATAAATCACATGCTATAAACAAATATATGGATCAAAATTTTCTCTATCAAAATTAAACAAATATGTAATTGACGTTATAGGCAACTAATTCAAAGGTATAAATTATTTTTAAAAGATACTTACAAAATAATACAAATGTCTTGCGTAATAGCAAATTGAACTCAATATTTTTTCCATTATCAATAGAATTTACTTTTTTTGTATATTAAATAAACTTTTAATTTTCGTTCATCTATATAATTATCAAATCAGAATTAAAAAATATGCACAGGAATATTACTTATCGATATTCACTAGAAGGGTTAATTTATTTTATTATAAGAAAGTTCAAGCCAAAAATTAAAGTAACTATTTTTTATAAAATAACAATAAAATTATAAGATTATGCAATATATTTCATTATGCATTAATAAATTAGTGTTAATAAACCGTCCCGTACTTGACACGGGATTCTGGACTAGTTTTTAAAACAAGGATAACATTACCGTCAAAGTAAAAATGATTATCCTTACAAGAGAATCAATTTACGAGTTATGCAACCACTTAAAAGCAAAGACGTCGAACCAAATAGCTAAGGATTTCGAATCATAAATCATAAACACCTTTTCTCTTACATAGAGCGGAGATAATGTCTCGGCTGGTAATTAATAGTTCCATTATTGTTGTTACCTTCTCCGCAATACATACATTAAAAAATCACTTCATCCAAATCAAAAAGTAATCATGTCATCTAAGTTCCGCAAGAAAAAACTTGACGGCAACAAAGTTCAAATTAGACTACCATTTCAGTTGTTCAAAATCCTCGAGTGAGCCGTAGAACATTTAGCGGATTTTTGACTCTTCTATTGAATTACCGCGTGGAAAAAGCGGCTCTCAGCAGCAGCTGACTGAGGAGAGCTGCTAAAGTTGGGACGTACGTCTTTACCCATTTACATAACAACAAATTAGTCCAACACTTGAATGGAAAAGTTAGGAAGGTCAAAACTGAACTATTACCTGGTCATATCAGCTACATATGTTGCTTGACTCGGACACGTTCAAGCAGGACCATTTCAATCCGTAGTAGTCAAATGGATAAGAGATGCATTTGGATATCCATCTATAAATGGAAGACTCCAAGCATACGCGAGTCACCCATCAACTTACACAGCAAAGAAAGCAACATGAAGACCTCTCTCTCCGTTTTTGCCCTCTCTCTGTTCCTCTGTCTCTCTCTGCCATCGCCTTGTCTCTCCACGAGGTGCAACCCAAATGACAGAAAAGTTCTCCTACAAATCAAACAATCTCTAAACAACCCCACCCAATTGGCTGCATGGAAGCCAAATACTGACTGCTGCGATTGGAACGACGTCATGTGTGACTCAACCACCAACCGAATAAACACCCTCCAGTTCGGCAGGGGCAACATCTCCGGCCAGATCCCCGCAGTAGTCGGCGATCTCCCTTATCTCGAAATCCTAGTTCTCGAAGGCCTCACAAACCTCACCGGCTATATCCCTTCCACAATCGGAAAACTCACTCACCTAAGATACTTTTCAGTCAGCAAAAACAGCCTATCCGGTCCGATCCCGCCAGCGCTTGGAATGCTCAAAAATCTAGTCTTGATTAACTTGTCCTTCAACCGGCTCAGCGGTCCGATCCCTTCCTCGCTCTCTCAGTTCACCCAGCTCTCTCAGATGTACTTGGACCACAACAGACTCACCGGAAGAATCCCCGACTCGTTCGGTACCTTCACCGTTTCCGACCTTGACCTCTCTCATAACCTGCTATCCGGTCCCCTTCCCAAATCCATGGCCAATATGAACTATACCAGCATTGATTTTTCGCATAACATGCTCGAGGGCGACGTGTCGGTCTTGTTTGGTAAGAACAAGACAGTGCAAGAAGTTTTCTTGTCTAATAACAAGTTGAGCTTTGACATTTCCAAGGTGCAGTTCCCGGCGAATGTGACCTCGTTGGATTTGAGCCATAACAGGATCACGGGGACTCTTCCGGCTAGCTTGGCGTCGCTGAAATATTTGTTTCAATTCAATGTGAGTTACAACGGCCTCTGTGGCAAGATTCCAACTGGAGGCAGACTGCAACGCTTTAAGGCATCTGCGTATTTACCAAACCGGTGCTTGTGTGGAGCTCCTCTACCGGCATGCAAGTGATTCCGACAGGCTTGATACAAGATTTTACCAACGTCTTATCTTTATTGTGATTATCTTTAAGAGTTTCATATTCATAACGGTATATGTAAGAACAATGATGAGTCAGTGTTGATCACTTGGACATTTGAAACAATAACATGCTTGTGAGTACTAAAATTTTGGCTACAAACTGATAGAAACTCGATCTCTCTGTTTCCTTTTGTTCTCAGTGAGTTAAGTCATAAATTATGATTTGCCTCAGTGCCGCTGAATCTTAGTTTGAAAGTGCGCAGCATCAGTTTGAAAAATCCCCGAACAAAGAAAAGACGTTGAAACTAAAGATATTGTGACACCGTGTGTCCCAAGATTATGTTGCGAGACATGACTAATTAGTGCCAGAAAATCCAGCACCGAATTTGCAAGGAAAGAACTCAAGCAACCATAAAGAACACTTGGACTAGTACATGTCTAGATGTTGAAGCACACAAGACTAAAAATCAAATTTCTTCTTTCAAGAAAACAAAGGATTGCTGCTCAATCAATAAGGCAAGACATGCTCATGTTTTTGCAAGATAAGAGGACCTTGCATCTCACTAAAATTCGCTTTTACTGCTAGAAAATCACACTGTAGAAATACATTCCGGCCACCTTGTCAGGCTGGCCATGTACATCTCTGGTCAAAACACTTCCCTTTCTTATCCCGATAATATCTTCTCCTCTCTGACAAGCTCACCAACCTCATCCATTCCACAGCTACTGCCTTAAACCCCATTAAGTTATTCAACAATTTCCTCCCTATAAGTTTTTGAGCTATCCTATGCAGTCATGTTAGTTAAGTTTTATATAATCACCTCATGCAGTGATTACTATATTCTCTATTTACTTTGTTGGTGAATTATATTTGCTTTTGAAAGTGGCACATCATCCTTACTTAAATAGTCTATGTTATAAACAAATATATAGACCAAAATTTTCTCTATCAAAATTAAACTAATATGTAGTTAACGTTATGGGTAACACATTCAAGGTACAAATTATTTTTAAAAAGTTCTTAAAAAATAATAAAAATGTCTTGAGTAATCGCAAATTGATGTCAATATGTTCTCCGCATATTTTTATCAGTAGAGAATTTACTTTTTCTATTTTCTTTACTAAATGAACTTTTAATTTTTGTTCATCTACATAGTTACCAAATCAGAATTAACAAATATGCACAAGGACATTACTTAATGATATTTCACCATAATGATTAATTTATTTTATTACAAGCGAGTTCAAGACAAAAATTAAAGTAATTATCTTTGATGAAATAACCATAATAAAATAATAAAATTGTGCAATATATTTTACTATGTATTTCAAATTTACTAAAATATATTAATGTTAATAAACAGTCCTGTGCTTGGCACGGGATTCTGGGCTAGTAGCTTAGAACTTGAGAAAAAGTTTAGAGTGGTGTTTGTTAGTAGATCTTTTAGCGAGAAACTGTAAGCAGGATATAACTCTCTTAAAGCCAAATAAACGAGGTGCTTTAATCTATAAGTACCTTAACTTATGCAATTCAAATGTCATAATATCCCTCATTCGTAACAATTTTTCACGTGTCACATGTAGATTCTTTCTCTTTCTTCTTCATTTTCGCAATTAGATGATTTAAGTTGCGTTCAACTTGAAAATTGATTTCCCTTTCATTTGACTTATATAAAGAATATTTTTAGTTATTTTTTGGGTCATCAAAATCTGTGGAAAAAAATTATATATATACATACCGACAAGTTAAAGTCTGTTTGCTATAATTATCATTCTAAATTTAAGAACTCTGATTTTATAATTTGTAACAAGCACTGCAAACCAACTGAAGAATTAAATCTGCTTAAACTCATTTATTTGATAAACTGCTTATAAAAAAGTAAAAGCTACAACAAAGAGGGCCTTAGCGCGCGGCACTTGTATTTATCATCCGAATTAAGTGACACCACTAATGAACTTCGAGCCGATAAGTAGTGAAAGATTTGGGCTACAATTTCATAACATGATTAGTGGCATTAATTTGCATTAAAATATTTTGCAACAAATCTTAACTACAATTTATTAGCGTCAGTATCATTAACCATATTTAGTATCAGTGTATGAAGGGGTTGTAATTTCTTCCTATTGCGGCCAAAGTTTTTTTCGTAGTTAGTGGCATTGGGGCATTGCCAAAATCTTTAAATTCCAAGGACGCAAAGTGTGCACTGCAAATTAAAACTTTCGTCCTTTACACGGAGGACCAAGAGAATGAAACTCGGTAACCACTGAGTCAAAAAATCAAGTACAAATTCTTGGATCCATACTCTATGGAGCATAGTTATCAATACCGTACCCGTTTTTACATTTTACTGATACGGTATTTTTAAATTTTATACCCATCAAAATACCGCTCGGTACCGGTTGTACTGGCCGAAAACTGCGTACTGGCCGAAATATTGTGTTTTGTACCGGTTCCTTTAAAAAAATGTAAAAGTAATAAATTTTATTAGAAATTTTATAAATTGACCATATAAAGACTAAATATAAAGACACTCTAAGTTCTATTATACTAATCAAAACCTCTGTAACCTCCTGCTCATAAAATTTATTACAATTTGCAAAATCATTCCTGATAAGTTTTCAATATTCACTTATCTTTGATTACTTTATACCTGTAAACTTTGATCATATTCTTTCATCTATATGATGTACTACTTTACACACACCCGCTCGCGCACACACATGCACATACACAAAAATAACTTATTCTTGAACCCAAAGACATTATTATTTAACAAACTAACTTATTTGAAAATTATGATAAATCAAGCTCTATAAGATAAACAGTTTATTTTAGAGGAGCTGTAAGTAAAAATATATATGTATATATTGTTAGTTCGCCAGTGAATAAATAATACAAATAGATATTGTTGATGAAAATCTTAAGAGGGTGCCGAGACGGTACCGGTACATGTACGTACCGTTTCGTGAAGAAAACGGTATGTATTCCGGTACGGTATTCATAACTATGCCATGGAGAATGGGCTTACACGAAACAAGCTTCATCAAAGCTGGGGGAGCCAAGCAGAAGCAACGGCCAATTTACCGCCCTTACCGAGTCAAAACCCTTACTTGAGAGATTGAGAACAGTATCCATCAGATGGATTTAAGTAAGGCAATATAATGAATTGCAGTAAGAGAATGTAAAGACCTCCAAATTAACTCAACATATTCATACAGAGACGTGTTGGTAGGCATTTGCTGCTTCCTCCAATTAGGACAAATGTCCTTTTCCTATCGGAATATGCTAACAAGAAACAAAACACTTAAACTATTTGCTCAGAACAAACTTAGGAATATCCGGGAATCATTAGCATATAAGAGAAAAAAAAAACGTACATGGTCAACCTGCATGCTACGTAGAGATTGAAGGGAAGGAAGTAACAAAAGGTAATGAGGACAGGTAGTGATAAATGCAGCTGCCATTAATCGGCCACCAACTCATACAAGGATAGTGCTTTGAAGAACAAAAACTAAGTAAAATCACAATATTCAGCGAGAAAGTAAATTGCCGGAATCACTTGCAAGCCTGTAGTGGAGCGCCACACAGACACCGGTTAGGCAAATACGCCGACGGCTCCATGCCCTGCAAGCTCCCACCGACCGGAATCTGACCACACAGCCTGTTGTAACTCACGTTCAAGTAGGTCAAATCCAATGACGCCAAACTCGACGGAAGACTCCCCGTGATCCTATTCTTGTGCAAATCCAGCGTGGTCACGGTTGCCGGAAACTCAACCTTCGACATATCAAACCTCAGCTTGTTATTAGCCAAGTAAACAATTTGCAGTGTCTTGTTTTTACCAAATAACACCGACGCGTCACCTTCTAGCATGTTGTTGGAAAATGAAATGGTGGAATAGTTCAAGTTGCCCATGGATTTTGGAATAGGACCAGAGAGTTGGTTATTTGAAAGACCAAGGTCCGGCACGTTCCCGGTGAACGTGCCGAACGAGTCGGGGATTTTACCGGTGAGCTTGTTGCGGTCGAGGTGAATGACGTTGAGCTTGGTGAGCTTAGCGAGTGAAGGAGGGATTGACCCGGTGAGTTGGTTCTCGGAGAGGTTAATGTAGGTTAGGTTTTTGAGCTGGGAAAGGAATGAGGGAACCGGGCCAAAAATGTTGGTCTTGGTGATTGAGATGAATCTAAGGTGAGAGAGTTTTGCTAGTGTTAATGGGAGATAGCCGGTGAGATTTGGGAGGCCATCGATGATTATGACTTCGAGGTAAGTAAGGTAGCCGACCGCCGGTGGGAACTTGCCGGACATGTTGGCATAGGAGAACTGGAGGGTGGTTATACGGTTGTTGGAGGGGTCACAAATGACTTCTTTCCAATCACAACAGTCAGTGTTTGGTTTCCATGCAGCCAAAAGGGTGGGGTTGTTCAGGGATTGTTTGATTTGCAGGAGAACTTTTCTGTCATTTGGGTTGCATCTGGTGGAGAGAGAAGGGGATGGCAGAGAAAGGAGAAAGAGAGAGAGAGGGAAAATATGGAGAGCAGAGAGGTCTTCATGTTGCTTTGATGCAGTGTAATTTGATAAGAAATTTTGGTAAGTGAAGGTTTCTATTTATAGATATCTTTTTCCTTCTCCATTCCGCTAGTTTTTGGGGTGCAGGAATGACTAGTAGCCTAACTTGGGTTGGCTGGACACTGAATGCACAGGCAGGAATGGTAGTCTTGTGGACTTGTACACGGCGCAGCTGGATTTTGTTGACCATGCCAGACTGTGTACGCAATGTCATATACTGGGTACGTTCATTTTTCGTTGACCCCAGCCAAACAATAAAACATAATGGCATATATGCTTCATGACCTACTTGTAGAAAATGAGAATTGCCAATGAGTAAAGGGCAGATTTAAAACTGATGCGTCCATTTCATACCTCTTAGGTCTGTGTGATCGGTGAAGCTAGGGTCTAGATCTCAATCTGATTCATCAGAAATAGAAGCCTATAGAATATAAGAAGCGATGTGGGGTAATAATAACTAGTGAGACGTTTCTTTAAACAGTTTTTTGATTGTGATAATCTTAATTTTCAAGGACATAAAGTATGTGCCATAAACAAAAAAATTATGTCCAGCACCACGTGCACAATTCGGATTTACTTGATCGAGAGTGTTGTAACGTCCCGAATTTTTGGAGTGTTAATATCAAATAAACAGAGTCAGAAAACCTAAAATTTTCAAAAGTCTCCCAAACAGGTTATTCAGAGCATCTAAACAGAAAATCTCCAATTTACACAATTAAATGTCAAATAGGCTTAAAACAGTAATTTAATCCCCAATTTACTCATACAAGGAGTTCCAAATGAAACGTCAAAATCCAAATAATTCTTCTTATTATAATTTTTAAAAATAATCAAAGTAGCTCTGAGATTAAACCGCTAGCTCTCAGTCACTTTGCTAAGCCCGTAATTTAATCCCCTCTACTGATCACCTGAAAGTAAAATAATAAGGGGGTGAGCCAAATGCCCAGTAAGGTCGCTCAACGGACCAATTAAAATGGGATACAAAGATATCTGAGAAAACAAGATCAGACGTACAGAATATTAACAGAACATATACGAACCAGAATTGTCAAAATACAAAATATGTTTCGTAGGAAGACAAAATTTCAAAATGTATTCTTATACAGAAACTGACACTAGATAGCCATTCAGAATAAGGTCACACGTGCCATCACTGACACGTGGAACCAGGTTCAGAAAATAAGATCGCGATCTCTAACTCATCTCACTGAGCTAGCCCACGTTCCAATCCATGTGGGTAAGTCAGAAACAGAAAGTGTCACGTATACTGTGACATGGCTCATAGAACTACTCATACATTAAATCAATAAACAAATCGAGACATCAACAAGTCACCCAGATGATGTAAATGTGTTGGTCAAATACACTTAGTGGCCTAAGGCTCACGCTTAGTGTCACTCAATAACTGCACAAAGTCATGTGGCAAAACATAAATGGATATACGTACAACAAGGTGGTTATTATACATGCTATTTGAATATACCAAATTTTGTATACAAACTAAAGAGGAGGCAAATGCGAGTTCAATGAAAGTTTTATCGCTTAAATCAATGTTCATTATCCCCATAACGATCGAATAACAAAGAAAATAAAAACCGTTTACAAAAACAATAACAGAATAAGGTATCATGCCTAATAGGGTGACACATGGCATGACATCTATGTAGAATAGGAGGCTGAAATTGCAAGTAAAGAACTAGCTTTGGCCGAATGGTGGTTTTCAAAAAGAAAATAATGTTTATGGTAATCATCATCTAATCATAAAGTTCCATCATAGACTCTAACAAACCATTAAATTCCGGAAAGATGCATCATACTCGGTACAAGCATCACTGAAGCAGAATTAAAAAAAAAAACACAATGCTCATACAGAATTGGAGAAGAAACAAACAAAAAAAGGAAGAAGCAGAATGCTCTACGGAGTTCGAGACTATAAGAGGCGATCTGAAATTGGGACTACACGGTCGAAGGTTAACACAAGAATTACAATTTCATAGAAAAGAAAAATTAATTCTCCAATTCCAACAATCAGACGGAAGAAGAAAATTCATACACAATTAGGATTGATCGGTCCAACACTGATTTAAATTCATAAGTTAAACCCCTACCTCTGATCGTGATTAAACTCAAAATTTGATTTCCTCAATTCAATTGTATCAAAGCCCTAAAAATTGACAAACCCAAAGGTTCCAATCAAATTCTAATGACAACGAAATTCGTAAACTACTACAATCTCAAATCAAAAATTAATTTAAATTCTTACCTCAAGCAATTTGTCAAAATCCCAAGAAGTCTCTTCCTATGGATTCCTTGGAGGCTCTTCTGAATTTTTGGTGTGCTCTTAGGGTTCCTAGAGAATATATAGTACGTAAATTATCAATAACCTAAAAGAACAATTCTTATATTCCTAAAACAAATAGAATTTCAAAATACCCATTACGTCCCAAACTTTCTATATATTTTTTTTAAGCATTTAAATATGAGGGGTCTAAAAGTGTAGCCCACAAAAACTCAAACTTGTCACTAAATAAAAGCCACGGCTCATTTTCTAGCTAAGCATTATTTCTAATTTCAGGGGATCAATTGGGCACAGCGGGACCAAGAATTTATAGATCTTACCCACTAAAAAGTTAGAAACATGAAACCTGCGAGATCTATCCACTTAAGAGGAACTCTTCGACTTCAATTCTTGGGTCCAGACTCCATAGAGAATGCTCATGCACGAGACACGTTCATCAAAGCTAGTAGAGACTAGAGATATTTCTAGAGATAAAGTTTGGGGATAGTAAAAGACATCCACTAGCAAGGACCCCTTCAGCAATCTTTCACGAGCATTTGAACTTATTGGTAGGTATTGACTGCGTCCGATTAAAAGAAATGTTCTTTTTTAGTGGGATGCAAGGATTAATTCCCTACCATACCTCTAATTTATGGGCCAATTAATACTAATACCTCATAGTTTCACTTTGGCAACTAGCACATCAAACTTCCTTCGATTGTAGTTTTTAATACCAAAAAAACGGTCAAACTAACCTTTGATCATAAGTCTGTTTATTTACTAAGGGAAATATTATCATTTCACCTGTTAAATTTGGCATTCACATGGATCCCTTCAACACACTTTCTATCTCAGTCATCCCACCCACCACCATTACTCGCACCAAGCCCACCACCACCCACATGACCAAGCGAAGCCAAACTAGCAACCGTTGAAATCCCAGGCATTCATAGCTTCAAAGCCCCACCACCACCACTACCACAAAATTCGTTACAGACGTCACCCAACAAACCAACCACCACCACTGCAAAACTTAAGCCATAAAAACTAACATAAAAACCACTGCCATGGAAAGCACAACCACAACCAGTGTCTTACTTGCCGTCACCAAGTCTCCGGTCATCACTTATGATCTCCTTCACCGCTTGCCTGACAGTAATTTTTCTTTCCCACTTCAGGCCACCACCACTATCTTACTCCCTGCCATCACAGATTAAGTCCACCATTTTCTACATTCATTTAGAATCTCTTTTATCAAAATATCCAACTTTAATTCTCGAGTTATAGAATTGAATCAGAAAAAAAGGCCAACCCATTCTTCACAGCAACTTGATGGCAATTCGCTGGCGATGAGATTTCTTGGCATCATTCATCGTGTCTCCTCATTGCCGATCATCCTCTCTCTCGGCTGTGAATATGCAGATGGTGGTGCAGTGGGTTCAATGGTGGTGGCTGTTGATCAGGCGACGCTGAAGCAAGGGAAAAAGCGATGGTCGTGGTCACCTGGATATGGTGGTGCGTTATATTAGAGAAAACTACATAATTTAAAGAATCTCTTCACTTTACCCCTTGTTTTTTATTGCTAGGTAAACTAGGTCATGTCTGTAATGCTTATACACACACGCCTCATATGTACCGTTGAAACACATAGATGTTATACCAACACAGGAACACTTTTCTATTACAACTTGGTATCAGGAGCCCTTTTCTGGGTTTGTATCAAAGCACTATTTTGGCTCTTTTTCTCACCCTATACAGGTCTCATCAACGGCACCAATGCTGCTATAAATATCTCACCGGACCAGGGGCGGAGCCCAAGCATGACCAGGGGGGCCATGCCCCCCCCCCCACCCCCCCCCCCCTCCCCCAACACAAAGTTTGAGAATTTTTTTTAGTTGTTTTAAATAATAGGTAGTTATGTTTAAAGTATTTACTAAAATGCCACCATTTTAACTATTCAATGTATTAGATTTTATTTTGTAATGTTTTTTACTTTTTTGTGCCACTGATCGTCGTAGTCTTTATCTTTCTCGTTTCCTTGTTCATCTTCATTCTTCCAAATTCTAAATTCAAATTTTAAAGTAAATACTAATATATCAAGGTTAGTTCTTTTTTTTTTAATTTAAATTATGATAATATGTTAACTTATACGTGACTATTGTCATCATACAATTGATATCGCACTAATAATAATACATATATAAAATAAGAGTAAAGTTTCTTTCATGCTAGATTAGTAGTTTGTTACTGACTAACTTTACAAGTTAAATAATCACTATAAATAGTTAAATTATATGATTATGAGTCAAATTGAGCAATCTATTTTGCATTTAACGTATTCAATCGTGACACGAATTCTTTATTGTAGCCGTTAGTTTTTTTTTAAGAGATTTTGGTCCCCCCCGCCCCGGTTGGACTTCCTGGATCTGCCCTTTCACCAGCCGTTCCGCCACAACCATTATGGAATCCATGTTCCTCTTCCATGCATCTTTCACTTAATCCCAAGTCCCGTAACCATAGCAAACAGGACCAGAATAAAAAATCGAGTCGATATGCATTTTGCCTGTATGTTCTGCCTCTAAAATTCACCTCATGCGCCTTACACGCCAACTATTGCATCTGGGCCTCATTCTGGCACACATTGCACACGCCAGCACCCTTTCCAAACTAGCTCCAATTTAGCCCAACCCGGTTCGTTAAAAAAAAATTCATATTTTTTCTTTCCTTGGTCTCGAAAGATAGTACTGATATTTGGCGTCCTATATAACTTATTCTTGATGATGTAACTATTCATTTGGCATCAAAGATGCATCGTTCTCTTTGAGGACACCATCTTTGAAGCCATGTTAGTGCCAGTATCAAGGTGCCCTCTCTCAGTGATGAAGCTTTTAAGGACGAAGAGGCTCATTTGGTTGCTAAAATTGCCAAGAATATCATTTATTTTTCATAAATCAATCAAACTCTTTGGATCATTTATTCACATTTTAGGAAGTTTGGAACTATTGGTTGCCACTAATTCTATGTCTCAATTAGCCTTTTAGTATCAAATTGATTTGGATCTCCATTCTATTAGACTAGTTCCTGGTCAATACATTCAGGACTATCGCAGTCTGTTAGGGATCCTTTAGAATAAGCAGACACATTCTGGGTGTACAGCTTGTTTATTGCACTACTCTAATGTCCATGAAAGTAAGCAACTCTGCCAATTCTTGATGTATTTTCTTCATAATTACAAAGAATGGTGCTCTTTTCTCCTGAGTAGGAACCCCGGCTCCTGCTTTTGTTACTGCTCTTGTTGAGATCAAATTCCAAGAAATCAAAAAGAAGGTTGCTTCTATCCTGGCTCTTCATTTTTCTACTCAGATTGTTCTTGCCACTCCAACTGCTACTCAGACAGTTGTTGCCACTTCTTCTCACTCTTTATCTAGAAAGAAGTGGTGTGGTATTCACAAGTGGGGTGTCACTCTAATTAAGAACGCGAGCAAAATCCGAAAAGAAGAAAAGAACTACAATCCAAGCTACACGCTACCTAGATCACAGTCTCAACTAGTTGTTGTTGTTATGGGCATTGTTGTCTCTGTTGTGCCTTTTTCTTCCACCTCGACTTTGAAGCTTACTGCTAATTAACTATTGGTTGTCTCTAAGCATCGCCTTTCCCAGATGGGTAACTCTAGTGGGATTTCTGCTTCATAATTTCTTAGTTATTCATCTTCTTCTGTAGCTTCAAATACTAAACCTTGGTTATTAGATTCCGCTTGTTGCGATAACATGACCTCTGATTCCTCTTGATTCCACTGCTACTACCTTCTAGAAAATAAAAATAGGAGCTATATCCACACCTTCACTATCTTTATCTCAGGCGTTTTTTATTCCTCTATTGGTTCATAGTTTTTTATCCATGGGTCAACTTGCGATCATGGTTGCACCTTTCACCTTACCACTTCTTGTTGCATTTTACATGGCAACCAAACCAGGAAGGTAGTTGGGATACACATCTACTGCTTTTGCTTATACCTTTTCCAAAGCTATTGAACTTTGGCACTCACTCATAGGTCACGCCTTGTTATCTAAGCTTAATTTGTCCTCTTATTTCCAGAGAATGGTTTGGGTCCAAAGCTTTATTTTTTTACTTTGTCAAATTCGTACGTAGCCGAAGTTACCTTTCAATAATAATGATTCAAGAGCTAGCCACATCTTTGATTTTTGATGTGTGGGGTCCCTCTCTAGTTCTTACTAAGCATGGATCTCGTTATATTGATGATCATTCTTGATTTAAATGGATCTACATTTTGAAATGATTCCAACCTATTGAGTTTGCCAAAAAGGTTCACACTCAGCTCTCCCACACCATAAAAAATTTTGTGCAGATTACGCAGCAGAATATACCTTTACTTGCTCAGGACGGAATAATTGCTCAAACTTTTGGTCTGGCATTTTTGAAACAAATGGTAGAGCTGAACATAAACATAGACTCATTGTGGGAGACATCAAATACATTGATGCACTCTGATTCTCTTCTTGAGTCCTTCTGAAGTGAAGCTATACTTACTACAGTCTATTCTATCAATCGCACTCCTTTTATTATCTTTGGGAATATGTATCCCATGAGTGCTTGCATGGTGTCATCCTAAATTACAGTCTTCTAAAAGTCTTAGGTTGTGTTTGTTTTATTCAACTTCAACCCTATAAGCGAAACAAATTTGAACATAGGGCTTCCATGTGTTATTTTCTCGGTTATGCTATGAAACAAAAGGGTATCGCTGCTCTGATCCTCATGATGATCCTATTGTTCCACTTGCTCTTGGTCTTGACTCTCCCTCCATGTCAGCGGCTGGCTCTACTCCACCATCTCCACCTTCTACCCTTTAGTTTCATACATTTTCTAGTAGGTTACTTCAACCAAATGGTTGTTTAAGAGATTATGACTACTTTATTGCTCTCTACTCTTTACGAACTTACTCTTCTAGAAAAGCTTCTCAAGTCTTTCTGTGACAGAAGGCTGTGAATGATGAACGAGATACACTCACTAAGATTTATACTTGGAATTTAGTTGATCTACCATCAGATGAATCTGTTGTAGGTTACAAGTAGGTGTATAAGATCAAGGCACATGTAGATGACAATATTGAACATTGCAAAGCTTGGCTAATAGCGAAGGGGTATACAGAGGAGTGTGACATTGATCATAAGGTGACCTTTTCTCATGTAGCTTGTTTACAATAGTCTGAGCTCTCATCGCTGTTGTCTCTGATCACCGTTTGTCTCTATTTTAGATGGACGTAAAAAATGCTTTCCTTAACGGGGAGTTCACTGAAAAGGTGTACATCAAACCTCCATTCCATATTAGGTATGTTATCTTCGGAAGGCTCTTTATGGTCTCAAGTAAGCTCCCCGGGCCTAGTTCTTTTTGTCCTCCCCTAACTTGGCTTTATTTCTAGCGCTTATGATTTTCCTCTATTTCACTGATTGATTGACTCCGACTTGATTTTGGTACTGCTATATGTTGATGATCATCATTGGTGACGCATTTTCAGGCGTTCTTTTAAACTCTCGTTAAGTCAATAGTTTGAGATCAAGGACATTGGCGATCTTTGATACTTTCCTTGTGTTGAGGTCACCTTAGATCACTCTGAATATCATCTTTCTCAAACTAAGTATGCTTTTGATTTGGTCTATAAGTTTATTTTCTAGTCTAGTGATACTTCATGTCCTCAATGGAGAAAAACTGGAGCATAGTACATTGACTGGTAAACCTCTTTTGGGTCACGTGTATTATACGTGGCCTTATTTATCTCACTACTACTCAACTAAATATTGCTTATGTGGTTCATTGAGTTAGCCAGTTCATGACCGCTTTCCCCACCGTTCACTTAGCTACAATTCTCTGGACGTTGCAATATGTGCAGCACTATATTTCATTGCTTGTATATCCGTCAGCATCATCTCTACAGCTCACTGCCTTCTCTTATGCAAACTGGGGATGAGACCTTTCAGATTATCGCTCTGCTACAAGATATATATATATATATATATATATATATATATATATATATATATATATATATATATATATATATATACACGTTAGTACCCTGAAAGTACCCCGAAATCTCACATGAGGATTAAAAAGTTTAATTTTTACACAAAATGGTCTGTAATTTTAAATTCGCAATAAACAAAGATTTCCGTCTAAATTCCTAACGATTTAACCAGAGCCGTCATCAGGGACAGAATTGTCCGAACATGTTTAGTTTCTTTTTCTTGTATTTTTCAAATTTTCTCTTCTCTTCTTCTTCAAAATTTCACCTCAATTCCCAGATGACTTCAAATGCCTAATCTCATTAGAGATAATGACGGACCCAGTTATTCTCTCCTCCGACCACACCTTTGACCAGCCGTTAATCCAGCGGTGGCTGGACTCTGGCCACCGGATATGTCCAATTTTTAAACTGCCCTTGCCAGAACCCCTTTCATTAATCTTAAACCACACCTTGGCAGCCCAATCTCCAATTATGCTGCTATTTTATTACCAAAGCCCCAATCGAACACAAACCCAGAAACCCTAATTACCACTCTAACTTCCCGATCACCATCAGTAGAATCAAAAATAGGATCACTAACTCAACTGGGTCGGGTCTCGAAGCGGGATTCTGGGCTCCGCCGACGGCTGATAGGTGGCTGGCCGTGGCGTGGCGGTCGATAGGGTTTGAAGATCTCTTGTTATTTTTCTTGGGGTTTGATCCGAGTCAGAGTCAATTGGGGTTAGGTTTGATGCAATTTGGTGTTGTCAAAGTCAATTAAGGTTTGATATGAGTGGATTCAATTGGTAATTACTAGGAATTTTTATTTATTCGCATTTAATTTTAGGTGTTCCTATTCTGAGAATTGGGGTTTGATCTGTGTGTATTCAATTGGTACTATGTGATAGTGGCATTATGGAGATAGACAAGGAGGGGGAGGGATAAAGGAGGGATGTTATGGTGGTGACATGGTATTAATGGTGGTCGTGGGGTGGATGATGATAGAGAAATGACATACACTTGCCTCAAGGAGTGGTTATGGTGGTGGCATGCTGCTAATTGTTGTCGTGTAGTGGGCTGATGGATTTGGAGTTGATAACCATGGCACCAGGTGTAAGGTCCGGTAGAGAGAGAGAGAGAGTAATAAAAAAAACCTAAGTTGACAATTTTGCCCTTTACGGTTTTTGCTATATTGTTAGGAATTTGGATGGAAGTCCCTACTTATTGAGAATTTGGAATTACAGACCCTTTTGTGCCAAAAATAAACTTTGGACCCTCATGTACTTTTGGGGTACTAACGTGTATTTAACCCTTGTTTTTAGGTAATTCTCTTTTATCTCTTCACATAATGTCGAGCTCTTACTGACACTATCTTTGAATTAGTCTGCCTGCGACGACTACTTAGGGATGTGGGTGTTCCTTTTGACTACGCTACCCATATTCATTTTGACGATCAGAGCACTATCTAGGTCACTCACAATGATGTTTCTCGTAAGAGGAAAAAACAAATTGAGATTGACTGTGATGTCACTTGTACCCATCTCACTCGTGCTATACTTTAGCTCATTCAAGTCTCTATCTCACCATAAGAAAACAGGGTAATAGTGATGGAATTTCCCGTCCCTAAAGGATGCCAATCCGCTACTAAAAAGAACTACCGAATGATTGTTGCTAA
Source organism: Escallonia herrerae (assembly GCA_033070095.1). Lineage (NCBI taxonomy): Eukaryota > Viridiplantae > Streptophyta > Magnoliopsida > Escalloniales > Escalloniaceae > Escallonia > Escallonia herrerae. The sequence continues at coordinate 44,878 of JAVXUP010001964.1, read as the reverse complement.
AAGTCCATTGGAAAAATGCCGCCGATAAAAGACCAACAACGGATTGGGATGTTCTATCAGTAATTACTTGGACTTTTACTGACGGATTTGCCACTTTTACCAATGGAAAGTTCGATTGGTAAAACAATTTCCAAATATCTATGTATTGCTTAACTTGTATGTTTTTTCAAATTTGCAAACAAAAATAAAACAATTAGCAAATGAATTCCATCGCCAAAAATCTGTCAAAAAACTACTTTGTTTTTATCGACGCAATTCCGTCATTAACAATTTGTTGCAAAAGTCCCTAATAGCAATTTTTATTTTCAAGGAGAAAAACTTGTATCCTGTATTTCAATTCAATCCATCAATTTGCATTTAACGATTAACCCAAATTGCCCTATAAACATAAATGTCACACAACTCCTAAATAACACAATGCAAGTTATAAATTGTGTGACATCAACATTTTCCAAACTAAAAGGATGACAATAAATAACAAAAAAGGCACAAGAGGTAGGGGTGGGGAAAGGGGTAGAAATATCCATGCTTGTCCTCGTCCAAAGTCGGGAAACACATGTACAATCTTAGTACATTGAGTTATCATCCAAAGCGATATCCTGCGCATTGTCATCCCTTTCTTCACCATAATTCGCAATAGACCCCTAAGTTTGAGGTGGTGGGTGTAATTAATTTGGAAGATTTCAAACATGGGAGGCAAACAAGTGTTGTTCGGTGCATGCTTGTAAAATTGAGATTTGCTCCCTAAAAGATGCGTAAAGTTCAAACTACGGGTAATCACGTAAGGTTAAAATGCAAGCGATTATCATAAATACACAATTGCAAATAAAAGGAAACTTTACTCATTGCGCATGTGCAAAGATATGTCAAACTGATCATAATAAACAAGACATAATTTGCATCCATGTGGCTTTACTATTGAAAAAAGAAAAAAGCTTTAAAGTATCAAGAAACTTGAGTTATTACCCATGTTGGTTTGATATCTATAGGTTTTACACAAGATGACTAGTTTGCTTACCAAAATAAAAGGTCAAAATTGGGTGTCTATGCATGAGTTAATCGAGGGTCTACGCAATTTCCCAATCTTGAAGTTTGTATTGGATATAACACAAAATGGTTTAATCCCTATTCCCCTGTCATTATCATTTACTCCCTCTATCCCAAAATTATTGATCATATTTTCTTTTTGGGCTATCTCTAAAAAATTGATCACTTTCTAAATTAAGAAAGGTTCCATAGGTGTTTCTCCGTGTTGTCCTTCTTACACTATTTTTATTCTATTTCTTTCTCCATATTTAATTTTCTACCAACCCATTTTTTTTTTATCTCTTGACCTACTTTCTTCGCTCTCTTTCTCTTTCTCTCTTGAGATAGCATGAGACACTCATAAAATATTACTCATTTCTTAAATAAGCGTGCAACTCAGTCAAATACGTTCAATTAATTAGGATGGAGGGAGCAAAATATTTGTTATCCCCCTTCCTCCCTCTCTCTCTCTCTTCTCTCTCTCTCTCTATAGGGAGAGCTTGATCATTGAGACAGTCAGACTGTACTCATCGGTCCCCTCACGCAAACAATCAGATTGTACTCATCCCTTCCAGCTTTTTTACTGCGTGCGCTTATAGTCTTTACTCCAACACCTTGTCCCATGCATCAAGAGAAAGGGCTCGCCAACCACTTTTTGAAATGAAGGTGTTCAACATTGCATCTTTTCCCTTTTCGTACTTACTCGGGGGGTAAGTACAATACTTTAGGGCAAAACCTTGGCTCTGAAGTGCGTTGTTTGATTGGCATTGCATCTTGAATAGGGCTTTTATGTACATATATAGTGATAATATCTAGCGACAATATGTTAACTGTGACTATAAAGAAGGTTGTACTTAATCCTTTTGAACATATTTACAGCTCTTATGTAATTATTATGTCCTCTAGGATGAAATTTTTCAATGTGGTTGAAATCGTACCTCTATATTTTGTTCCTCGTTAAAAGTAGCCAGAGTATCTGTGTACCCATAGAGAAACCTTTTAACATATATCATCATTTCCCTACTTAACTTAATAGAAAAATGAGTTGTTACAATATCACACCACAAGACATCACAATGATGTGAAATGAATCTTGAGGTGACATTAACACTATTTTTTTCTTTTTCTCTTTCCTGCTATGAAATCTTTGTTCAAGTTTGTTGGAATTGGGTTTTAAACCCATTGTGGAGAAGTAATTTTGACTCAATTTTGTAATGAGTTTCAAACCATATTTTGGTTAGGAACAAATTGATTCATGTTCATCTATTGGAATAGATGATCATGGTATATTCACATGTTTAAAACAAATGTAAGGTGAATGAGAAAATTGAAATTGAAGTTGAAGTTGGTGGTTCAACTTGAAAGGAAGAGAGAATCTCACATTGAAGAATTAAAGCCAATGTTGTCTCCTTATAAGGCTTAGCCTTAAACTAAGGGTTGGGCCTCTGGGAGTACCCATGTTTTGTAAGGAAGGAGGACCTAGGTTGACCCAAGGTCCACCACAGGCGCCCGTGCCGCCCGTCCTGCCCTGTCCTGGTCCGTGGCTTGGGTTTGAGCTTGGGCCCATCAGGCTTTATTCTTTTTGGGACAAAAATATTTTTAATAAATAAATTTTATTTATTTATTTATTTTCTTTTCCGAAAAGTTATGACATTTCCAGCTTGCAGTTTTTTCTGTAGAAAGTTGCACCCCCCCAGTGAATACTCAGTGTATAAAATTGAGTCAATTACAGAAGTTAATTACTTTAATCCCGAAATTTTCTTCTGTCAAATATTATGTCCGCAAATATTATGTCCGGTTTTTCTGTGTCCGAAAAGAGAAAGAGTTCTGCCATTGTTTGGTTCGCCGGGTCTGGAAATTTGGAGTGCTCCTATTTCAGACGTTGCCGTTGTATCCTGGGAGGCTTTTCGTCAAGAGACCGTTAGCACCATTGCGGGATAAATAAAGTCTTAAGGACAGTGAATCAAATTCACCAGTTATAAGGCCCGATTGGTTGTCAAGGGACCTACAAAAGGAAGGCCTTGATTATTTCGATACATATTCACCAGTTACAAGAATAACATTCATTCGAATATTGATAGCTATTGCAGCTATTAATAATCTTGAGATACACCTAATGGATCTGAAAACAGCCTTCCTAAATGGAGATCTAAATGAAGAGATCTATATAGAGTAACCTGATGGTTTGTAGCTCCTGATCATAAGAGGAAGGTGTGCAAGCTTGTCAAGTCACTTTATGGAACAGGCTCCGAAACAATGGCATGAAAAGTTTGATAAAGTCATGATAAAAAATGGCTTTAGAATCAACGAATGTGATAACTTTGCCTATGTTAAAGGCACGGAAAAAGGATATGTCATTGTTTGCCTTTATGTGGATGACATGCTCATTATCGGGAGCAATAATGAATTCATTAAGGCTACAAAGAAAATGTTGACCAGTAAATTTGATATAAAAGATATGGGTGTGGCTGATGTTATACTTGGTATGAAAATTACCAAAACATCAAATGGACTAGTCTTATCACAATCTCATTATATTAAGAAAGTGTTAGACAAATTTAAAAGTTATGATGATAGTCCAGTTAAGACACCACTAGACGTAAATTTATATTTAACAAAGAATACTGGTGAAGGAATATCTCAATTAAATTATTTGCATATAATTGGTAGCTTAATGTATATCATGAATTGCACGAGACCTGATATAGCATATGCTGTCAGTAAGTTGAGCAGATATACTAGCAATCTGGGAAAGAATCACTGGATAGCTATTGTAAGAGTTTAAGGTACTTAAAATATACCTTAAACTTTAGTCTGTATTATTCTAGATATCCAGCCGTATTAGAAGGATACAGTGATGCCAACTGGATATCAAATTCTAATGAAACAAAATCTACAAGTGGATATATGTTTACATTAGGAAGAGCAACTATTTCTTGAAAATCCTCTAAACAGACATGTATTGCCAGATCCAGTATAGAATCTGAATTCATTGCTTTAGATAAAGCAGGAGAAGAAGCGGAGTGGCTTCGTAATTTCTTGGAGGATATTCCAAATTGGCTTAAACCTATGCCGCAATTTGCATCCATTGTGATAGTCAATCTGCAATTGGAAGAGCACAAAGCAGTATGTATAACGACAAGTCTAGACACATACGTCGCAGACACAATACCGTTAAAGAATTACTTTCTAGTGAAATTATCTCTATTGACTACGTGAAGTCAAAGGATAATATTGCAGATCCGTTAACGAAAGCTTTAACTAGAGAGAAAGTAAATACGTCATCGAGAGGAATGGATCTTAAGCCTATAAATTAAAGAGTTGCCATATTGAAAACCCTACCTAGCTAACTGGAGATCCCAAGATCTAGGTTCAAAGGGAAAACCGAATTATGTAAATGCGACTCAAACAGAGCACTGTGGGGGGGGGGGGGGGTTAAAACCCTCATATCCATTCCTATGATGAGAAGACAGTGGCACCTACAAAAGGTTAGGTTAAGCTATGCTTTTAATGACTCTTATATCTTGGAAATCCAAGTGGGGGTGCAGTAGGAACCTCTTAATAAGAAGTCACCTATGTCAGTAAGAAGTGGGCCGCTTCTATGAGAATTGTAAAGGCTGAATTCTCAGAGAGTACTCTTGAAAACCAGAAGTTGTTCAGGGCCAAAATGAACACAACAATGAGAACCTCAAAACAATGTTTGAGCGGTACTGTGTGAAGTTCTATTGTCTTGGTTTACACTAAAGGTTGAACAGTTCAAGACATCACGTTCACTGGTTAACCAGTAAATCCGATAGTTCTCACTAGGGAATGTTCAAGGCCATCGGCTACCTATCCCAATGCAGTGTCGTTCTAAAGAACTCTTTCTTGTGTTAGTGTTTCCTTGTGTATAGTGTCCAGTCAATTTTCTTTATTTATGTGGGGGATTATTGGAATTGGGTTTTAAACCCATTGTGGAGAAACAACTTTGACTCAATTTTGTAATGGGTTCCAAATCATATTTTGGTCAGGAGCGAATTGATTCATGTTCATCTATTGGAATAGATGGTTATGGTATATTCACATGTTTAAAACAAATGGAAGGTGAATGAGAAATTGAAGTTGAAGTTAGTGGTTCAACTTGAAGGGAAGATATAATCTCACATTAAAGAATTAAAGCCAATGTTGTAAAAAGTGCCGTTAAGAAATTATTAGTATGCAAAGCCTAACGTTACAAAACAGCAATATCGTAAACTGGAAAGAACTATTTGTAATAACTCACAACATAAATTGCAGAACAGCAATAGAAGAGCCAAGGCGTGAATTTAATTCACAGTCCTTAAGACTTTATTCGTTCCGCAACGGTGCAACGGTCTCTTGACGAAAAGCCTCCCAGGATACAGGGGTAACGTTTGAAATAGGAGCACTCCAAATTTTCAGACCCGGCAAACCAAACAATGGCAGAACTCTTTCTCTTTTCGGACACAGAAAAATTGGACAGAATATTTGACATAAGAAAATGTTGGGATTAAAGTAATTAACTTCTGTAACTGACTCGATTTTATACACAGAGTATTCATTAGGGGGTGTAACTCTTCACAGAAAAAACTGCAAGCTGGAAATATCATAACTTTTTGGAAAAGAAAATAAATAAATAAATAAAATTTATTTATTTATTTAAAATATTTTTGTCCCAAAAAGAAGAAAGCCTGATGGGCCCAAGTCCAAGCCACGGACCGAGACGGGGCGGCGCGGACAACGCGCGCGCGTGTGGTGGACCTTGGGTCAACCTAGGTCCTCCCTCCTTACAAAACATGGGTACCCCCAAAGGGCTCAACCCTTAACTCAAGGCTAAGCCTTATAAGGAGACAACATTGACTTTAATTCTTCAATGTGATATTCTCTCTTCCCTTCAAGTTGAACCACCAACTTCAACTTCAATTTTCTCATTCACCTTCCATTTGTTTTAAACATGTGAATATAACATGATCATCTATTCCAATAGATGAACATGAATCAATTTTTTTCCTAACCAAAATATGGTTTGGAACCCATTACAAAATTGAGTCAAAGTTGCTTCTTCACAATGGGTTTAAAACCTAATTCCAACAATCCCCCACATGAATAGAGAAAATTGACTGGACACTATACACAAGGAAACACTGACACAAGAAAGAGTTCTTTAAAACGACACTGCATCGGGATAGATAGTCGATGGCCTTGAACCGTCCCTAGTGAGAACTATCGGATTTATAATGACTTTCATTTAGCGACACTAGAAAGTGCCGTTAAGAAATTATCGTTGAAAGTGTTAATAAAAAGTTTCTAGAGACTTTTAACAACTATTAATTGTCGTTATATAGAAAGTTGCGGATATTTTCTTATGACCGGAACTGCATACATTAATCTTAGAAGTCGTCTGTCAATCAGTTTGACTGCTTAAACTATTTTGTCGCTAAAAAATTTGATTAGTGGCATCATCATTTTTTTAATAGAAGCATGCACTTAAAAATGAGACAAATTTGCTGAAAAGATAATCCATGCATACACTTCACGGATTATAATCCTTCACCATTAGCTGGCATCTAGCGAGTAAGACTTTCAGCTTCTGCAACTCTGGTCCACACGGGTTGACCGGTCAAAATCAAGCCTTACTATCCGATTATCATTACTATCCTGTCTGAACTGCCAATGGAATTTCACACAAAAGATAAGGTGGGCGCCAACTGGATTGGGGGAACGTTCTAAGGTCTAAGTTATTCGTGTACATCGTAAAACAATGTTTCTGCAAACTAAAGCATCAGCAACAAGTTGTCAACGCAAAACGACTGCAAGGATCAGAGTGGAATGCTTGTAGGCTTAGTTCAGTTAAACATGTCCTCACTCGGCTCCAAATTCTTGTGTGTGTGTGTGTGTGTGTGGGGGGGGGGGGGGTGGGTGGGGTGGGGGGTGGGGGTGACTGGGGAGTGATGATGGTGGCGTGAGCTTCTTCTGGTGGTGGATTGAGGAAGTTTGCAAAATGTGCCCATACTCGAGCTGCAACATAGTAGGTTCAACACAATTAATGGTGTGTTTGATAACTCATTTAAACACTTAAAATTTAAATTTAAATAATTTTAATTTAGTGCGTTTGATAATGTTTAACGTGGTATCAAGTAAAAAATTACTTCGTAGCAAAAATAGAATAAAATTTTAAGTCAAGGTGGACTTACTTAATACTTATTACTTAATTCTAAGTGAGATGAATAAAACTTATTAAATGCAAGAAAATAATTACCATCATAGTACCGCCTCAAATAATTTGTTGGCAATATCGACTCCACCATAATACCCACCACCAAAACCATTATTCTTTTTTGCTATGACCATTACAATCACCACGACCTAGCACTACCACCATCACCACCATAAGGATATTGCCACCTCCACCACACTACAACCACCACAACAACCAATATTCTCTTTTGCTGTCGTCACCACAATTACCACAAGCTAGTCAATACCAGCACCACTATCACAAGGACACCGCCACCTCCACCACACCATCGTGGCTGTCACCACATTCATATCCACCAAAATCATTCATATATAATATCTATCACATTACAGTTACTACCATGATCGTTATGTCGTTGCCTATCGTTACAACCACAATTACCAACACCATGTCTTCATGCACCACTATCGCCACCATCGACATCTTTCTGCCGTCGTCATCCCACCACTACCTCAACCATCATTATTATTCCATCGTCATTGCAACCAATATAAGACAAGAAATATTATAAAATACATAAACAAATGCATAATTTTGGTAAAATAAATAAATTTGTAAATGGAACAATTTTCGGATATTTATTTTTGGTTTTTTAATCAGGCTAACTTATTTTTTTAGGAAAAATTCAAATCTTTAAAATTTTCAATTCTATAAATTCAGTGATTAACTTTTCAATACTTAAATTTCAGTTTTATTAAACAGTTAGATGACTAACTTTATTTTTTAGTCCATTTTTGCTTTTGGGTGTTAAGCTGTGGCATTACCGAGGCAAGATAATGCCAATTCTCTTGTTGAGAACCGCTGTATAAATTCTTGGATTTGACAGAAGGCATGGAAATATGTGGGAGGCAGTATAGAGTAGGTCTTCATTGCTTCGAAAAAGAGTAAAAAGTGGAAAAGAGAAAAAAGGAAAATAGAGATCAAAAGCTTTCGACTCAGTTAACTAGCACTGGTGCAGTTTTTGGTGGAGAATTTATTGCTTAGTAGGTTGTACGATGGATTGGGAAAAAAAAATTGTAAAAAAAGGGAGTAGTTTTGAATTAGATCCACCAAGTATGTCATTTGTGTTAATTTTATCGTAACATCCGGATGAGCTTTTTTGGTGTTATTTTTGCATTTAGGGGTACAAAATTCTAAGCTAAAAAAGAGTACAAAAGATAAGAATGAAGAATGCTTGTGACAAAGCTTCGGGGTCCATTCCTGTTAGAAGATTAAAAAGGATAAGAAATTTTCTCTTCCGTTGCAAAGACAATTAAACAGTTCTAGTTCCACTGGTTCGAACAAGTTGTAGCTGAAAGCTAAGAGCTAAGGTCAAAGAAGAAGGCTCATTATGCACCCGCCACTGCTATGCTGTCTATGTAATAAGTCAGATGTCCTTAACGAAATATAGCGGCGAGTTCACAACTGATTTTTTTTTTGATAATTGAGATATATTACTAAAAAATAAGGATAAAAAACAGCTATACATCATTGTTCCTCACTTCTTCCAAATTTAACAAAAGGTTGAATGAAGGAGGAACAAAGTCAAAACTGTTACAAAAGAAAGCTTTAGCAGTTAAGGCTCCGTTTAGTGATACTTATTTTTTTTAATTTTTTCTCCAGTTTTTTAAACTGCAGAAAGTAAACGCTTTTGGCACACAGTTTTCTTTTTTTTTTTTTTGTCAGTTTTAAAAACTAATTTTTAAAACAAGGATGTTTGAAAACTCCAAAAAAGAGTTTTCGATTTTCAGTTTTGATTTTTATTTTGAGATCACCATCACCACCACCACCCTCCTCCCACCCCCGGTAGCTACCGCCCACCACCACTGCTCGTCGTCGCCCGTCGGCAGCCACCAGTCACCGGCGGAGGCTGGCCACCATCACCGTCGGCCACCTCAACGCCCCACCACCGCCACTGCAAACCACTACCAAAAAAAAAACTCAAAATAAAAACTGGGTAATCAAACACCCATTTGTTTTTGTTAAAAAAAAAAATTAAACTGATTTTGATTTTTGTTCTTTTAGAAATAAAAAATTAAAACTGAAAATTTTACCAAACGCTACCTATGTTATGGTCTGCTATATTTGCGAGCGGGAACAACATCCTGACAAGAGAAATTCTTTAGGAGATTTTTTGAGTCTTCAATGAAAGCTGGAAGTTCTTAGGTTATAGCAAGTGATAACGACCTAGCTAGCTAACATAAGCATGAACTGACATAGTTTCCAAAATTTTCTTTACAAATCAACGCCAACTTGGTCTGGTAAGGATCAAATTTTGCTACCGAAATGCCATAGCCCATGGATTAGGGAAGAGAGCGTGAGTTTTGTCGCAAAAGCCTAAAATTAATCACCGAAACCTACGAGTATTGCTCAAGGCTTCTATAATATAAACAATGCAAAAATTACGTAAACTGTTTTTGTCACTAAAGTGAGCGAGCAATACATCAAAAAGACGTGTCAATTTGCTGTAGCGGACGTTGCTCCATATCCATATTATTGAAGTTTAAGTGAAGTATGTAAAGATTTATTGCCAAAAATATATTGGCCATGCACTTTGTTTTGCATAACCAGCTGGATCCAGATTTGTAGGCTTCAACCGAAATAGAATCAACCTCCCCATTGTATATTGTCTCAATTCTGAAAGATAATTTGACTTTTTATCATATGAAAGGTTATTGAGGTTTTAATTATATAAATTATAGGTCGTTGACTTACAAGTGGATCATAAATGGTGAGTTGACTTACTAGTGAACCATAGGTATATCTATTATGAACGCTCCTTTGGGACTGTCAAATCATGTAGTCTTGTTTGATTTATGAATGAATTTTGAGTGTAACAAGATATATATATATATATATATATATATATATATATATATATATATATATATATATATATATATATATATATATATCCCGATGTAACGTACAGATAAATTCTAACAAACCGAAAGGATTTCAAACAAAAGAGTTCAAAATCATAATATCATCTTTTCTCGTCCATTCGTTGCATCATCAAATATGTACCGTAACATCTAATTCTTTTTCGTGCCATATGGGCAATCGAAAGGTCACATGATCTTAAACGTTGAACCTCACATTTCTATCAAGTGGAGTCTTGATTACTATTTACACATTTCTATCAAGTGGAGTCTTGATTACTATTTAACCCTGACTAGTGTATACATAATCTAACAAACTCCTCCTGTTTGTAAATTTTTTTACGTTAATACAGAACCTTCCTGGCTCTCGTCTTGCATTGACAAGATAACCATGTCGGCATGCTTCAGTGCCAAGCAAAAACGTACCAATTTTTCCAATAAAAAGAGAACTCCACAAGCACAAAATGTTCATATCTACTCACAATATGAAGCCTTCAGCCCTCTTCAGCACCCTCTCCCTTTGTCTCTTCCTCTTCCTCTTCCTCTCTCTGCCACCCCCTTCCCTCGCCGCCAGATGCAACCCAAATGACAAAGAGGCCCTGCTCCAAATCAAAAAGTCCCTAAACAACCCCACCCACTTGGCTGCATGGAAGCCAAACACCAACTGCTGCAATTGGAATGGCATAATATGCAACCCTGCCACCAACCGTGTAGCCACCCTCCAGCTCGATTCTGGCAACCTCTCCGGCCAAATTCCTCCGGCCGTCGGCAATCTCCCTTTCCTCGAAAACCTTTTCGTCCTAAATCTCTCGAACCTTACCGGCCATATCCCGTCCACAGTCGCAAAACTCTCTCACCTAACATTCCTCGCAATAAGCCACACCAGCATATCCGGCCGCATTCCCTCATTTCTTTCCCAACTCAAAAACCTAACCTACATTAACCTCTCCTATAACCAACTCACCGGATCGATCCCTGCTTCGCTTTCTCAACTCACCCAACTCACCGCCATTGACCTCGGTGGCAACAAACTCACCGGGAAAATCCCCTCCTCGTTTGGGGAGTTCACCGGGGCTGTCCCGGACCTTTACCTCTCGCAGAACAAACTTTCGGGAACGATCCCGAAAAGTATGGGCTACTTAAACTACTCTGCCATTTATCTCGCAAATAACATGCTTGAGGGCGAAGTAACCCCATTGTTCGGTAAAAACAAGACACTGCGATTCGTCCACTTGGGAAGTAACAAGTTTAGGTTTGACATGTCTAAGGTGGAGTTACCTGTTACGCTTTTCTTGCTGGATTTGAGTCATAATGGAATTACGGGGAGTCTTCCGGCGAGCTTCGCCTCTCCGAACTTGATGAACTTGAACGTGAGTTACAACAGGCTGTGTGGTCAGATTCCGGCCGGTGGTAACTTGCAAGTATTCGAGCCGTCGGCGTATTTGCCTAACCGGTGCTTGTGTGGCGCTCCACTGCCGGCGTGCAAGTGATGCCGAAACTAGCAGCCGGAAAAAATGACGAGTGAGATCGACTGGAGCAAATCTAGTGGGAAAAAAGTTTGGTCAAAGAGACTGCACCCTACTATTAGCGACAAATAAGTGTTCCCCACATATGGGCCAAGGCATTTAGAGGAGTACCTTTAGGTTGTGGTGCCAAATTCTTAACTTATATAGCGTTTATCTTATTAGTTTGTAGGTTTGGTATCCGTGGGTCTATTACCCGTTGACGTAGGTCTTTTATTTTATCCAATTCTTATCGCATGGAGATATCATCTGTAAGATTTTTTACTTCCTTATTTAGGCATGTTGTAACTCTCTCCCATACTCTTTGTACATATTTCTACCTTTCAATCAAAAAATTTATATCTAACGAGTGATAAAAATTTAACGGCATCATAGTGTCGACAAGTAATTGCAGCAAAGTTTTTTCTTCATCGGAAAATTATAAATTCGAATGATGTGATCAGTGTTAAAGCTAATACCAGATGAATTTCATGACATACAAAGTACAAACAACGTTTTAGTACAGGAGCATGTCCTCAGTTCAACCCCATGTGATGCAAAATAAAAGTCAAATACACTAAAGAAGAAGCGGATTCTGATAAGGAAAATAAAGTCAGTGTCAACCCCACGTGATGCAGAAATAAAAGTCAAACACTGTAAAAGATATAAGCAAGTGGATTCTCGTGAGGAAAAGACTGAGATTTTTATCGTTAATTTTTAAAAATATTTTTTAACTTCACTCAATAAAAATAACTAAAGGCATTTGACGACCATTGACTGTCATTATCCGTGGAGCTATAACTATCTTCATACAACTCATGTAACAATCGAAAATTTTCCTTCTTGTAATCCGCTTATCTAGTTAGGTATAAGCTTTTATCTCTATTCATGTCTGCTTATATAAATAGTTTTAGGTTGTTCACAAAAGCATTAAGATACACCTTTTATAATCTTCCATTATGGAAAGATAATGGTCTCCAAATGTGGTTTATGACAAAAATTATCTTTATTAAACAGGTGATAATAAAGTTAATCGGTAAAAGTGTTCTGCAAGAATGTTCCAAGCCTTAAAACCTTTTACACAATAATCAGAAACAATTTGTCCACACCGAAAATGGTTGTACGCTTTAAATTAGTGAAAACTGAAGATTGACCGATAATGAGGGTAATCCAGGTGAGTCCAGTGGCTGGATTCAAAATCGTAATGGCCGAATATGTATTACTAATACCCAATTCAAGAAGACAAGCCCATGACACACGTGAGTTGCACACGCCACACTCATACAACCTGCCTCTATAAAACCCTAGTAACCTCCCCTATCAATTGATTGCGTAAATGAGAAGTAAAATTGCTAAACGAACTGCCCCAAATTTTTAGCTGTTATTCGCGTTGTATACGATGCCTACGATCTCCCAAAAAATGAGAATTAATGGTCGATTTATATTTCTATGATATATATTTAGTGAGGTTAAAAAAATGCTCTTAAAAATTGATGTTGAAGGTCAATAAAAATGCCGAAAGGAATGCATAGGGACAGTCAATTATCGTTAGATCGGGTGTTGCAGCCTTCTAAGCATCTTCTTACAACTCGGGTAACTATAAAAAAAACTATCATTACAACAATTATCCATGCACAAAAATTGACTAGTGAGGTCTAATTGTGGTTGATCTATTCTAAAAGTGTAGGGGAATAAACTTATTATATGAACCACAAAAGATTGTGATGTCATAAAGGAAAAAACTTTGTTACCAAACAGGTTCTAGCAAGAGGCTACAATCAATTAGATTGAAAAAGAAACATAAATTAGTTACTAAATATTATTAACAGTAAAAAAGGAAATAAAAAATATTACTAAAATTGTCGCTAAGAGAAAAACAAAAGTGTCGCTAAACTTATTTCCTTCTAAGTTTGGTGCTTTAATTTAGGCCTTTTGTTATTGGGCCGAAGTCGTAACACACGATCCCAACCCCCAAGCCCTTCCAAAATATAAAAGCCCACGACACACGTGAGCTGCACACGCCACACTCAACAACCTGCCACTATAAAACCCTAGTATCCAAAATCAATGTCTCTTCTTCGCCGCTGCAGCTAATTAGGGTTTTCACATTTCCAAGCAGAGCAACCATGGTGGCGGGAAAGAAGACGGTACGTTCCCGATTCTATACGCATACTTCGAAAGTTAATCTTTTTTGGGTCTCCACTTGCTATTGATTTGTATTTGTCGTGCATTTCGAACAACAGAAGAAGACTCATGAAAGCATCAACAACAGGCTGGCTCTTGTCATGAAGAGCGGAAAGTACACGCTTGGCTACAAGACCGTCCTCGAATCCCTCAGAGGCTCCAAAGGTACGTTTTTGTGATTTGGGTGATTTGACTGTAAAATGTACTCCCTCTGTTTCATAGTATTTGTGCCCCCTTTGAATTTTTGCTGGTATTGACTCTGTTTAACTTGTCAAGCAACACTTAGCTTATAATTGTGATTTTGTGTCGAGATTAATCTTTGGTATTGCAATATCAAAATATAAATTCGAAAAATGTCAAAGGGGACAGAGGATATGAAAGGTAGGAAGTATTGGAATGTGAATGTCATAACTGTTTGTTTTTCTGATGTTGTGGTTTGCTGGGTAAACTGTAGGTAAGTTGATTATAATTGCGAATAATTGCCCGCCGCTGAGGAAATCTGAGATTGAGTATTATGCTATGCTTGCCAAGGTTGGGGTTCATCACTACAATGGAAGTAAGTACAGCAAGACTGGGCCGTTTTACTTGCTGAGTTTATTAGCTTCTTGCTTATTTCTCCGTTCAGATATTGATCCAAAAGTTAGATTGTGCACAAATTTTCTCAATGTTATTAATGGTGAATAGTCGGTGGCGAGGTGTCTTTGTTATATAAAAGAAAAAGAATGTCCTAAAGATTGCCTTCTATGGTGCCGCCACCATCGCAGTCAGGCTTGATTGCAAATTCTTCTGCATAGTGTAGGTAGTTTGGTATCCAATCTGTAGGTGCTCGTTTATTCTAGTGGGTTTTCCATTCTGGATATGTAGGTGTGGTATTGTATTGTTATGCAGATGGTGTCTCATTTACGTATTTAGGCACTTACTATCGTGTGGGGAAGGGTTGGGGTTGTAAATTGATTGTTATGGACCTCATATCCAATCTGATTGACTTTGAAGTTGTTCTTCGGTAATGAGAACTGTTCTTCCAGGGCAAGTTTATTACCCATACTATACATATTAGCTACATTATCCGGTACATCGATACATTGAAATCACCTTTATATGTCTATAAAAGGTGGACAATGCCCCGGTCCCTCTTGCTTGTGACATTGCTTCGCAAGTGACCACCCCAGGCAGCTACTCTTCTAAGATCGAACAAATAAGCCCCTGGCTTTATTTTATCAGAATACTCCAAAGAGGGGTATAGTGATCAGAAGCCATCTGTTTTTTCTTTGCTTGAGACAAAAAGAACTAAAGTTTATGTTAACAAAATTCATCTGACACAGATGAACAATGACAGGACTCAAATGAAAGGAAGTATCCCAATCCACCTTTCCTAGAACCATTGCTTTTTCCATATAAATAGTCACATTAGTACATTTGAAATATCATTCAATCAACCGAACATCAAGGGAGGGGGTGATTCACTCTCTCTGACATGATGAGGTTGTCGAATGTTATTGGTACATAAGCTAAACTTGTGATGCATGTGGCATATATTGTTTGTTCCTTGTTTGAGATGAGGGCGACCCTTAGTGCAGCAGTGAGTTGCTCTATCCTGACTAGAGACTCACAAGTTTGAAATGTGGATGGCACCAAACTGAGGTGGAGTGAGACTGTACATCAACATTCAAAGACACGTCCTCTCCTCACACCACACACCAACATCCATGTACATGCCAAATTTTACCTTGTTTAATACAAGGGCGACACTAATATCAGAGAGTACTGTAGCTTCAGGTAACTCCTTATATGGCAATGTTTCTCTATGAGTATCGCGCTTTTGCAATCCCAAATAGCTAACTTAGGAACTTGATCCCATCTAGCGGACAGAGACACGTGAAAAAATTGAGAGTCCATGGAAATCAAGCCCTTCATCGCCTCAACCCTTTGCTTCTTTCTGTCCTGTCTTGCTTCCTCTTCCTCCAAGTCCTTTAACTCTCCTTGCCTCTTACTGACTACCCTCATCGAGAGAGCCGAGTATCGCTGCTTTTGGTTTCTCCTTTTCTCATCAAGTTTGGCCCATTTTTCTGATTTTGGCCCCTTGTAAAAATCTACTGGCAGGAAAATTTTCTGAACCTCTTTTTCATATTTGTTAGTTCTGAAGGCAAGTAGCTGGTTGTCATAATATGATTTTTACAAAAGTAACTAATAACCACCAGTTATGTGGTGCTTTCCAGAGAAACTAAACGTGTAAAGAGATATAAGTTTGAAGTTATATATAAAGATGTTTTAATAACTACAAAAAATATCCGAACCTTAGATTCTTCTAGGTGCTCATGCTCCCCGCCCCATTCCGGCTCCCATCTCCACTATCGGTTCGTGCAAAGAAAATAAACAGTGATGGAATTGACCAGAGGATGATGCTGCCCTATTTTCTGGTTCATTAATTTCAATAATCCTTAAATATCTTTGTTGATGAAATATATTTCGATTGAATGCCATTTAATATTTGGGCACGCCATGCAAGTTCTTTGCTTTGGTTAAAAGAGTTTTTATTTAGTCAAAGACGATGGTAAATATTATTTCGCTCTTCATGTATTGTTTTTACTGGACAGTTCAATTTCACAACTTTTGAATGTCTTGCGTATTCAGACAACGTTGATCTGGGGACAGCATGCGGCAAGTACTTTCGTGTATCATGCCTTAGCATTGTTGATCCAGGTATCCTTCAGACCTAGAAAAAACACATTTATATGCACGTGCAATGCGTTGATTGGCATGACAAACTGATTAACCTATTCTGCTTAAATGTATCAGGTGATTCGGATATCATTAAGAGTCTGCCTGGAGACCAGTGAGAATCATGTGTTCAGGATATTATTTTGCTAGGCGAGAACATTTTTGTTTTGATCTTCCAATGCGTCCTTATGTAAAAAGGACTTCTATATATGTATGTCAACTGCGAATTTTTCTTTGCCCTTAAGCTTGAGGCATCATGATCATATTGGTGATTCAATTTTGTTCCGTAGGTCTGGCTATGTGTTACATGTTATTATGCTTTTACTTTGATAGCTTTCCAAGATATAAGACGGACAACTTGCCAACGCGTAGCGGGGTTTGTGGAACAATCACTGGAATACCTGTTGTTCTTGAGGATAGCATCAACCTTTTAGAGAGCAACAGCAACCTATGAACCTCCCGTGTAACTTTGGCTTTGCATTTTAGAGAGCAACAGCAACTCATTTGTGCTTATTGCATTGTTGGGTTGCTGGCATGAAGTATGACCCGGTGTTGCATGTCCGTTTACACTGGGTTCAGATGGTGTATCTTGGGTCACATCATGTAGTTAGCAAGCTTTCCTTATGTCTTGTCTTCTGCTAGTTTGGTCTGCGTCTGGCCTCTTCAATGATCAAGGTCTTTGTTCCGTCTGCATCTGATCTCTTTGTAGATCAGGGCCTTTGGTCTATGATTTGGCAGCCATCCCACAGTAATACTCTTACAGCAATTTGTCATCTCTCATTATGTTTCTTGCACTCTTGTTTATACTGCCTTGACGTTTGATAAGTATCCGTTGAGAACTAGGGGGGTTAGCTTGAATCAATCACAAAATCAAACCTTCATTTTACCTTAAGCCATTTTCCTTTTTTTTTTCTTGGTGAAAGGTCCTTTATTACGAATTAAGCTCAAAACATCTTACATCCAAAGTATACTCATCCTTCATTCATAAAGGTTTACAAAAAATACGAAGAATAGCAACTGCTCTCTCAACACTACTGCACTCTCAACACTACTGCAGGGAGTTCCTAATTGATGCAGAGTTGCTTATTAATCTCAGATGTCACAACCTTCTTCCGGCTCAACGCTCTGTAGAGTATGCATTGTTGAATTTTAGTCATAACCACAGATTTCTCATTCTGAGTCCCTTTGAATAACCTCTGGTTCCTTTCCTCCCATGTATTCATAAATTGTGATAGCAAGGACTAGCTTGCTTAAACAAGCTCTAAAGCTTTTTCCCCTAAAATACTTGTAAAGCATATTTGATCAGTTGAGACCATGAGCTAATCTTGCTGGGGATCTGTAATTTCTTTAGGACATCACTCCAGATTTCTTGAACAAACTCACATTCCATGAACAGATTGTCAACTGTTTCCTTCCCCGAAGAGCATGAACTGCACTTATCCTCAGTTACCCCCTTCCGGGACTTAAGTTTATCCTTAATCTTTAATCTGTTTTTGCATAATAATCATAAAATCAAAGCACACCTTGGAATGTTCCTAGGAAACCATATGATTGTTCACCATATCTGCTCAGGTTGCTTGGTTCTGATAGCTTGCCAGGCAGACTAAATACTGAATTTTTCATTCGCTAAAGGTAGCCATTTAAGTTGATCATCTTCATTTCCAAAATAGGGTGAAATTGCTAGTAATTGAGAGTTGAGTAACATCAGGTTTGGGGATCTCATCGTTACGTTCCAATTACCTTAAGCTTTTTTTCTTATCATTGTAAAAGCGAATTATTAACTCAAACCGTACACACAATGTCTGTCAATAATATTACAAATGCAAATCTTTTTCTGAGGCATTTATTGAAACTATCGTACATGGTAGCCTAACCGATGTACTTGAGTCTAGCCATTTTTTATCCACTTTGCTGGAATCACTTGCAAGCGGGCAAAGGAGAACCACACAAGCACTTGTTATGGAAGTACGAGTAGATATCGAAAGTTTGTAGCTTTCCACCTTGTGGGATTTGACCACAGAGCCTATTGTAACTCACGTTCAAGTACTGGAAATTCAGCGACGTCAAACTCGCAGGAAGATTTCCAAAGATCTTGTTATGGTTCAAATCCAAGGACGTCAAGCTCGCCGGGAACTTCACCTTTGAGAGGTCAAATTCAAACAAGTTCCTCGAAAAGTCAACGATTTGTATGGTCTTGTTGGTGCCGAACAGGAATGAGATGTCACCCTCAAGCTTGTTACGCGAAAAATCGAGAGTGGTGAAGTTCAAACTGCCCAGAGATTTTGGAACTGAGCCGGTGAGCTGGTTGTGAGAGAGATGAAGGTCCGGAGTACTTCCGGTGAACTTTCCAAACTCGACGGGGATTTCTCCGGTGAGCTGGTTGCGGTCCAGGTGAACTGCAAGGAGGTTGGTGAGTTTAGCTATGGAGGGAGGGATTGTACCGGTGAGTTGGTTGTAGTTCAGCTCGAGTAAGGTGAGATTCTTGAGCTGGCTAAGGAACGAAGGAACTGGACCGGACAAGTTCGTGAAGCTGAGCCTGAGCTCTTTGAGGTTCTTGAGTTTGGCAATGGCGGAAGGGATTTGGCCGGTAAGGTTGGTGATGTGATGGAACTCTAGTTCTTCGAGATACGGGAGGTTGCCCACCGCCGGTGGGATTTGGCCGGAAATATTGGCTTGAAACACAGTGAGAGAGATTATACGGTTGGTCGTAGAGCTGCACTCCACAACGTACCAATCGCAGCAGTCAGTGTTGGGGTTCCATGAGGCCAAATGGTAGGGATTGCCTAGGTCTGCTTTGATTCGGAGCAGAACTTTCTTGTCATGTGGGTTGCACCTTTCTGCTGAGAGAGAAGGTGATGGCAGAGAAAGCAAGAGAGAGAGGGAGACAATGAAGAGGAGATGGATCTTCATGTTTGTTTTTGGGTTGTCTAATGAAAAGCTTGTGATATCCTCTACTTATATAGAGTTTTGTTGGGAAGTATTGAAACTATGGATATACCATTTTGTGTCGGTTTGTCCCACTAGATTGGGAAAGCTTACTTGCAGCACTTTAGTTCCTTCTTTGTCCACTTTATCCACAGTTTACCATAAATTATATTTCGAAATAAACTAAAAATAGTAGAAGAACAATTCAAAGAAGTCATATGGACAATGAATTTACTACTACCAAAATGGGACAAAATGGCATAGTCCTAGACATTAGACCAGTTATTGGGATAATGAGAGTGTCCAGAGGTTTTAGTGATCGTTGCGATATTATCAAGCATTTGGTGAATGAAAGTTGCTTGGGCACTTTTTCCTTTATGTGTAGATCTAGCTCTATTCAGGCAGTCTAAATTTTGAGGGAGTTAGATGGTACGCAATTTACATAATGTTCTTCAACAAGATACACCTAACTGAAACTTCGAATCCATATAAGGACAAAAAGAACAAAATTTGGAGCGTAAAATCAGATTACTAATTTGAAGGGCGTGCCACCATAATTATAGGGCTCTTAAGTAATAGTCGGATATTGTTGAACTACTGCAATATTTAGTGCGAAAATAATGTAGATTCAGCAAACTGAACCGTAGATTCAATTCCATCCAAGCATGATATGAATATAAGGGTGTTGGAGTGTATGCAAGAGATTACCTTTGTCCTAATCCTACGTCAGCCTTCATTACGGCCATGTTGATGGTGACGGACGGGCTATGTTTGTGGTGATGAAGGCTGAGTTGGGGGAGTTTTTGCTTGGCGAAGTGTAATGAAGTCATTGGACCCCGTTAATTTGCTCATAAGTCAAAACGCATCGTTTCGGCTGGTGTGCTTCACATGCTGTCAATTTGATTTTTTTTTTTTTAATGACAGATACTAAACAAAAACCACCAAAGGAGCCACTTGCAAAAATTGAAATCATATTTACTTTTGCAACTTGCACAAAGCACAAGGCTATCTTCTGCAGTTTACCCTTGTATCTTTTTTTTCCTAGAAAGAGAGAATTTAAAAAATATATGTCAAGATTAGAAGATTAGAATATACATCGGAGCCGATCTTATGACAATGAATTCTTTTTGCAATCTACCATTATATCTTATGACAAGGAATTCTTGATGACGATCAAACAAGCTTAGCTGGATGACGTAGATTTTAGTGTTTTTTCACAAGACTTCCTGTTAAGGAATACAAATTTGTCCTAACATAAGAGGATAAGGGGAAAAAAAATATTGCCTCTGCTAGCTGGATGACATGTTGGAATGAGAATCACTTATTCAAAGATATAAACAAAAACGAACTCTGATGGAACAAGTCGGTTTGCAAGTCACTCACTCATAATAATGTCCTAATCAAAGCTACCGCATTGCCACATTACATGGTGACACACGGTGGCCCTTGATGGCACAAGGAAACCGTGTGTGGCACTCGACTTGCCGCACGCAAGAAGAGTCCGCCAACCAATCTCAACAATTTATAGCAAGCAGTGCATCAACATCGCATAAAACAGTGCACAAAGAGTAAATTTCAACACGAGGGCAAAACGGTCACAAATATCTCCATTACTTCAATAGCATCATTACAACTTACAAAAGGCTTTGTTTGCATCCACAGTGTGCAATCTAGCTAAAACGGCAAGCTAAAACAAAGCAAGGGACTCTCGGGTATGGGTGTGCATGACTCCCATATAGTACCATTAGGAGGTAAAACTAAAGTGACAGTAGTAGACGTAACTATGTGCGAGGAGTCATAGTGCCCCTTTTTAGAGAAATACAACTCGAAAAGACTTGAAATTTTACAGGGAAACTTAAATATATACAACGGTGGTCTCCACCAAAATTGAGCAAAAACGCACGCCTGGATCTTTAGATCTTCACTGTTGGCTTTTGACGTGCGCGGGCACTGCAATTGGGCGCGCGGGCGCTGTGCTTGACGGGCGCATGGGCGCGAGACTTGATGAACTTGTGAGGGCGCATGGGCGCCTGTTGGAAGGGCGCGGGGGCACTGAGCTGGATGGGCGCGGGGGCGCAGTGCTAGGCGGGTGCAAGGGGCAGCCCGTGACATTCTCCCCCACTAGAGCTGTTGACGCCCTCGTCAACTTCTGCATGTGGTAGGCTTCAATCTTGTCGGCGTAGGCTGATAAGTCTGCTGCTCGTTCCCAAGTGTTTTCTTCATCCATTTGTCCCTGCCACTTGACTAGGTACTCCTGATGGCGTTTGCGGGAAGCTATAATCACTCTATCATTCAAAATAGCTTCGGCAACTCGTTTTCCTGCTGCTTTGGGTTTGAGTCCTTGTCTCTTGATTTGGCCCCTGGAGGGGTTGGCTGTGTCTTCATAGAATGGCTTCAACATGCTGACGTGAAAGACGGGGTGGAGCTGGCGGCTCCACCAATGAGGCGGATCAACTTTGTAAGCCATCTTGCCTATCTTCTTCACTATAGTCAGGGGTCCCTCATATTTCTGCAAAAGACGAGAGTCTCGTCCCCTTAGAAATTTGCGATCCTGTTGCAGTAGCTTTACCATAACTTTGTCGCCCACGTTAAACTCTTGAGATCTCCTGTTCTTGTCAGCGTGTTTCTTCATTCTTCTGGCTGCTTTCTCAAGGTAGGAGTGAGCTAGATCTATATTCTGCTTCCATTCTTCACTGAAGCTTATGGCCCTTGGGGATTTCCCGGCATTGGGGACGTTTACCGTGTGGGGTAGTAACGGTTGTTGTCCATTTACAATCTCAAAAGCACTCTTCCCTGTCGAAGAGCTTTTGCGTGAGTTGAAACACAGCTGGGCAACATCCAGTAGCTTGACCCAATTTTTCTGTGTTGCACTGACAAAATGGCGGAGGTACTCTTCTAACATGGAATTGAACCGTTCCGTCTGACCGTCTGATTCTGGATGATAACTTGAACTCATCGAAAGTTGGGATCCGAATAACTTAAAGAGTTCAGTCCAAAAGTTTCCAGTGAAGCGGGAGTCCCGATCACTGACAATGTCTTGAGGCATTCCCCAATACTTCACCACATACTTAAAGAAAAGTTGCGCTGTGTCTTCGGCTGAGCAATACTTGGGTGTTGCGATAAAGCTCGCATACTTGCTAAACCGATCAACGACAACAAGAATTGTGCCTAAGTCTTCAACCTTCGGCAGACCAGTGATGAAATCCAATGACACACTCTCCCACGGTCTCTTGGGGACCGGCAGCGGCTGTAGTAACCCTGCCTTCTTCTTACGCTCCACCTTGTCCTGCTGACAAGTAAGGCATGTTTTCACATACTCTTGCACTTCATCCCCCATTTGGGGCCAGTAGTAACCTTGTTGAAGGAGAGCTAATGTTCTTTCTCCTCCGGCATGGCCTGCCCAAAGGGTGTCGTGACATTCTCGAATCAATGTTCGTCTCAGATCATCGACTCGGGGAACGTATACCCGTCTTCCTTTGGTCATCAGCAAACCATCTTCTTGCCAAAACTGTCGAGTTTTACCGCTCTCGATCAGTTTCAGTAGTTGTTGGGCAACCGGATCCCTGGTAAGGGCCTTCTTGATCTTCTTTCCGATGTTGATGGCAACTCGGCTATCTGCTCTAACAATAGCATTCATGGCCATCAATGCCACCTGATCTAGTTCGGCTCTCCTGCTGAGGGCGTCTGCTACGCTGTTGGTTGAGCCTGTCCTGTACTCGAGCATGAAGTTGAATTCTGCCAAAAGTTCCTGCCACCTGGCCTGTTTCGAAGTGAGCTTAGATTGACTCAAGAAGTGGCTCACTGCAGTGTTGTCCGTCCGCACTATGAAGCTAGAACCAAGCAGGTAGTGCCTCCAAATTCTGAGACAGTGTACTACCGCGAGCAACTCTTTCTCATGAGTGGTGTAGCGACGTTCTGCTTCGTTGAGCTTCCTACTCTCATATGCCACCGGGTGGCCTTCTTGCATTAGAACTCCTCCTAGTGCAAAGTCAGAAGCATCTGTATGAACTTCAAAGGACTTCGACACATCAGGGAGAGCAAGTACCGGATCTTCAGACATAGCCTGCTTCATAGCCGAGAAGGCCGATTGACACTCCTTGGACCATTCCCAAACATTGCTCTTCTTCAAATGTTCGGTTAGGGCATGGGCCATTCTCGAATAATCTCGGACAAACTTCCTATAATAGTTGGTCAATCCAAGGAAAGATCTCAGTTCTGAAACATTCGTTGGCGGCTGCCACTCCTGTATCACTTGAACTTTACCTGAGTCCATCCTTATCTGACCCTGTTCTATCACATGGCCCAAGAATTTAATCTTGGTCTGGGCAAAAGTGCATTTCGACAGCTTCACGTATAGCTCGTGCTCCCTCAGTCGGGCAAGCACCTTCCTCAAGTGCTTCAGATGCTCGTCCAAGCTGGAACTGTAGATCACAATATCATCGAGATACACCACTACAAAATCGTCAATGTAGTCCCGCAAAACTTGATTCATCAAGGTGCAAAATGTGGCCGGGGCGTTGGTCAAGCCGAACGGCATGACCAGGAACTCATACGCCCCGTATCTGGTGACACAAGTTGTCTTCGCCTCGTCACCTTCGGCAATTCGGACCTGCCAATACCCAGACTTCAAGTCCAACTTGGTAAACACTCTCGCCCTACTAAGCTGATCAAAACAATCGGCGACTAAAGGAATAGGATACTTGTTCCGAATAGTCACCTTGTTTAGCGCCCTGTAGTCCACACACATCCGCAAAGAACCATCTTGTTTCTTCTGGAAGAGGACTGGTGCACCATAAGGCGACTTTGCTGGAGTGATCAAACCCGCATCTAGCAACTCCGTTAATTGTTTTCTGAGTTCCGCAAGTTCTGGTTGCGACATCCGATATGGAGCTCGGGCGGGTGGCTTCGTGCCTGGCACGAGCTCTATCTCATGGTCAATTGCCCTTCTAGGTGGCAATTTCTTCGGCAATTCATCAGGCATCACATCTTCAAAGTCATTTAATATCACTTTAACTTCTTTCGGTAATGGTCCCGATACTTCTTCAATTTCGTCCCACCGTAGCATGGCAAGGTAGGTTGTTTCATCCCGTTTTAATCCCCTTTTCAACTGGAGGGCTGAGATAGAACGCTCTCCCGCCCTAGAAGATATAGTTGGGATGACACACGGTTTATTCCCAAGCATGACTAGCGAGTTGGTACATGGCATCACTGTGGTCTTCGTATCACGCAGAAACTCCAACCCAATGATCAGTTTAAAGTCGTCCATGATGACTACTGAAAAGTTGGTCCTTCCTTCGTATGGGCCAATCTTGATCAAAACAGATCTCGCTATCCCCGCTACTGGCTGTGCGGCGGAGTTGATAGCCTTCACCCGTCCGCACCCTTTTTCTAGAGTTAGACCCAGTCTTTCCACTTCGGTGCTAGAAATGTAATTATGGGTAGCTCCTGTGTCCACCATGGCCCTGATGGCCTTCCCGTTAACCTTGATGTCCACATACATCAAGCCTTTTCCTGGTACATCACCCTTTTTCTTTAGCGGCATGTCTTTGGGCTCTTCTCCAGTCGAGCTCTTTTTGGGGTTCCCAACCTGTGTTGTCACCGCATTACACCACTGAGGAAAGGCCCCGACGGCATCTTCCTCTTCATAATCTTGTGTGTCTGTTTGCTCATCTGTTGGTGGGTGCCTTGGTCGAGAGCCAGATTGTTCCCCACGTTGCACCTGCCCAATGTTATCAAAGAAGGCATTCATCATCTGTCGCTGTGGACAGTTAGCGATTACGTGCGGTCCTTGGCACAAGAAGCAACCCCTGAAAGGAGGTTTCTTCACTTCTCCACTGGTGCTAGCGTCAGGCTTGGCTTTGAACCCAACTCCACTCTTCTGTTGGGTAGAAGAGTTTGACGCCCAACTGCTTTTACTGCCCCAACTTTGGTTTGGCACTGGACCCCCTGGCTTCTTGCCACCAATACCTCTGCTTGGATTTCCTCTCTGAGGGGGTCTCTGTGGCTCGGAGTTGTAATCTGAAAGGCTCTCGGCAGCGATGATGGCTTCATTAAGGTTGTTCACCCGACGTCTATTAAGCTCGGTGCGAACCCATGGTTTTAACCCTTCCATGAAGAAGAAGAGTCTGTCGACTGCGGACATGTCACTGATGTCCAACATCAAGGCAGAAAATGCCTGGCAATACTCCCGGACCGATCCGGTGTGCTTGCATTCTAGCAACGCTTTTCTCGCGTTGAATGCTGTGTTCTCTGGGAAAAACTGACTCTTTAGCTCACGTTTGAGTATCTCCCATGTGTTTATGACGCAAGACCCATCTTCGATCTCTGCGTACTTCTTCCGCCACCATAACTTGGCATCTCCAACCAAGTACATGGCAGCCATCGACACCTTTGTCGCTTCCGAGTCTACTCTGATGGCTCGAAAGTACTGTTCGATATCGAAAAGGAAATTTTCTAATTCCTTGGCATCACGGGCTCCCCCGTAACTCTTGGGCTCTGGCACTCGGGGTCTCGACGAGTGCTCCGCACCCCCAGCGGGTGTGTTAACCACTGCACGACTAAGAAGCTCCACTCGATCCTGGAGTTCTTGAAATTTAGACTCCCAGTCTATACCTTCACTGTGCCGTGCACGGTGTTCCACTCGATCTTGAAGCTCCTGAAACTTCCCCTCCCATTCCATGCTCTCAGCATATCGGGTATTATCAGTGGCTTCAAGATTCACTTCCAACGCATCAAGGCGAAGGGAGAATTGCTTCAGGATGCCCGGAGCATCCTGGTCACTCTTGAACATGTCACGTATCTGTGCTTCCAAAGCATCGATTCTCTCTTTCGTGTTGGCCATAGTTTTGCTTAGCAAACTATCCCACAATATTTTCTTAGCTGAAGCCACGGTCTCTTGGACAACCGCGGCTCTGATACCACCTGACACACGGTGGCCCTTGATGGCACAAGGAAACCGTGTGTGGCACTCGACTTGCCGCACGCAAGAAGAGTCCGCCAACCAATCTCAACAATTTATAGCAAGCAGTGCATCAACATCGCATAAAACAGTGCACAAAGAGTAAATTTCAACACGAGGGCAAAACGGTCACAAATATCTCCATTACTTCAATAGCATCATTACAACTTACAAAAGGCTTTGTTTGCATCCACAGTGTGCAATCTAGCTAAAACGGCAAGCTAAAACAAAGCAAGGGACTCTCGGGTATGGGTGTGCATGACTCCCATATAGTACCATTAGGAGGTAAAACTAAAGTGACAGTAGTAGACGTAACTATGTGCGAGGAGTCATAGTGCCCCTTTTTAGAGAAATACAACTCGAAAAGACTTGAAATTTTACAGGGAAACTTAAATATATACAACGGTGGTCTCCACCAAAATTGAGCAAAAACGCACGCCTGGATCTTTAGATCTTCACTGTTGGCTTTTGACGTGCGCGGGCACTGCAATTGGGCGCGCGGGCGCTGTGCTTGACGGGCGCATGGGCGCGAGACTTGATGAACTTGTGAGGGCGCATGGGCGCCTGTTGGAAGGGCGCGGGGGCACTGAGCTGGATGGGCGCGGGGGCGCAGTGCTAGGCGGGTGCAAGGGGCAGCCCGTGACACATGGGCTTGTTTAGTCAATTACGAAGGCTAACTTGCCATTATCCTATCTACATTAATGTGCTGGATCTGGATCTGGGTCCAAGCAAACCTTTACACCCGATCTTCACCATGTACGGCTTTTACCGGAGAGACCATTGACATTCCTTTGGCTATTATTCTTTGCATGCAAACCTTCACCACGTAGAGCTCGAATGTGGAAGACTCGGCAATGGGGGCTGAAGGTGGGCAATGGGCAGGGAAACTTTGTATGGAAGCATCATCTTCCAACACTTTCTACGGCGAGCATTGTCGCTAAAACTTTTAGCGATATGTTTACGTTGCTTGTTAATGTTTGTTGTCATGTTCTTTTCCTCAAAATGCATAGACTCCAAGAGTTATAAATTGCTTAACTGGGGCCAAAGCAGATTGCTTGTTCTAGAAGAGTCAGGGGTTAGGCAGACACACTCACATCCTTTCCGCATATGGCAGTAGACCTATCTAAGTTTGCCTCGTCCAAGAATATGCCTAATATATCGTAGATATTCCGGATGAATTACTTTGGGGGACGGTAGACTTATCAGATTAGATTGTTTGATGTGTCTAGATAGACTTGCTTCTGAACCAAGATAATTAAGTTACTAGCTACCAAAAGTTTGATGGTTAGCACAGTGAAACTCTTGTTCGGTGTCAAGCGTTGATCTACTCGTGTTAAGATGGCGATCGAGTTAACCATATTTGTCAGGGATGACGGCATATATAATACTAGAACTCTAGGGATCTATTGTATGTTAGGGAACATGGGTTTTAAATGCTTATAATATATAGTTGAAGCTTCTCTTCTAAGGACTATATATATAGTAAATGGTTTAGGTCAAATGTTACCATGATGCTGGGTATAGGGAATCCACAACTCTAGGGATTCCACTTGCACAAGGATCCACCAAAACTATCTTTGCACTTCCATTTTCAATATAGCTACATTTCTCACATCCCTCCATTTGAAATTCATGTTATTACCTAAAAACGGATCGTGGTGCACCAAAATAGAAACAATTTCTCAACATTTAAGGCTGAAGTTCAACGTGGACCACATTAAATAATCATTTTACCTTTGCTGGTACCGAGTGTGTGTGTGTCGCGAACCAGTTCCTCTAGAAAGCTGCTGACGTTTTTGCTTCGGTCGTAGTTCAGCAATCTACTATGAGTGGCAGAGGCAGCAGGCATTAGGTAACACCGACAGGCGCGACCTCCTGTTGTTCCCCTTTTTTTCTCTGTATATTAGGTATTTTAGGCCAGTAGACAAAAATGCTCTCCTCAAATTCTGGGATTGCATTAGAAAACGTCGTTTTTAGTCATATTACACGTTCAACTTACATTAATAACTGACTAAAAACGTCGTTTTTAGTCATATTACAGAGTTGATACATACAATGTATCAACTCTGCGCTATTTACATTTGGTATTCAGCTAGCTATGTTCCTGATCAGGCTTCTTTAGTAACAGCCTTTCATCAAGCCCTCATTCCATATATAACCTTCTATTCTTGTCATTTTCAAGGACTGGTTTCCAACTTTGTATTCGATATCTAATCCATTCCTTGATCACAAGCATAAAACCTTGCACAGTAGCTTCCTTATTCTAAAAAATTCTGGCATTCTTTTCTTGCCATCTGCCATACACTGTTGTTACCACAACTAATTTGCCCAATGTAGCTCTTAAAGAATGCCAGAATTTTTGAGATACTAAGCTCAATCTTATTCTTAGTGATAATTTTAAGGTATAGAGCGGCGGCTATGGTGGTCACAATTTTGCATGTGCGGGCTAGTGTGTTTCGACATGGAGACACATATTCGTAGCCATTGTCTGGGCCTCTCAAGTGTGCAACTCTGCAAAAGCAAATCCTCGACATGAAATGTAGTCAAGTAGTATTATCTTTCACGAAGAAGACATGAAAACCAAGTGAATTGCTGGTGGCTATTGTTTGGTGTGCAACTTGACAGGTAACGTTATAAGTCGTTTTTGGTTCCACAACTAGGTCCATCCCACCAACATGGCCGCCATCAGTAGAAAATACTGTATAGTTCTGAATCATTAATTATTGTTCAGTCTCGTCGCTAGAGACTATAAGCGGATTGCCTTGGTTGGGCGGATAAAT
This sequence comes from Escallonia herrerae, assembly GCA_033070095.1. Classification (NCBI taxonomy): domain Eukaryota; kingdom Viridiplantae; phylum Streptophyta; class Magnoliopsida; order Escalloniales; family Escalloniaceae; genus Escallonia; species Escallonia herrerae. Next base: position 15,668 of record JAVXUP010001964.1, on the reverse strand, counting down.
GTAGGAGCTCGACAACCCTTTTCCCTGTAATTAATTTTGGACTTTTGTTATATGAGAAGAATAATAAAAATGGGCTTCACGTGAAGTTAAATTATACACAAGAGGACGTCATGAAGGTGACATGTGTAATTGGGCGGCTGACCGATGCTTCAAGTCAAAAATTTCATCATTCATGTTAAAAGATCTTTTTAATTAATGGTGCAAATTGGGTTGGTTGGGTTGGATTTGTATACAATTTATGAAAATTGTTGTGCTTTTAAACCTAAAGAACATTAAAACAAGAAAAACTGAATTCATTGAGTTGGGTTCGGTTGAGTGGATCGATATTTGGATCTCAATGGGTTGTAGTTAAACAAAAATATAGAATGGTGGTAGCAGCTACGGTGGTGGTAATGGTTGTCTGCGGGGTTGGAGGCTGCCGGCGTTGTCTAAAGGCGACAGACGATAATGCGGCAGCAGGTGCGTGTGGTGGTGGTTCTTATATATGCAAGTTACCAACAATGGTATGAGTTTTTGCACAAATGAGTTTTAAAAACCCAATCAAAGATAATCTGCAAGGATAGGAGCTCAACCCCTCTGGTCCTAATGCATTTTGTAAATATGTGGGTTGAGTTGGATAAATGTTTATATTTTCTTAAGTTTTGTTGATTAAACCCATAGAACTCCGACTTAAGTTGCAGCCTAGCTAAAAAGTAACTCATTTTCTTTGAAATAAAATATTTTTTGTGAATATATACATATAGACGTATATGTACATATTTACATATAGACGTGTATATATGCGCACGCGCAACCCTGACCCCTTTAACAAAAGAAAAAAAATCCGGTGTTGAACATCATAAAGAGTTCAAAGTTTAGATGATACACCCACCCCGCAATATATCATGTATCAATATTTAATTGCACTTTCGGTGTTGAACAAAAAAGAAAAAAAATCCGGTGTTGAACATCATAAAGAGTTCAAAGTTTAGATGACACGTACACCCACCCAGTAATATATCATGTATCAATATTTAATTGCACTTTCGGTGCTATTTTTTAAAATTCTTATGAAAATCAGATTGAGCTAGTTGAAAGTTGAAATGAAATTATCAAATTCTCAAAAACTCCTAGTTGTTGATGTCAATTTGCAACTTTTTTTTTCCCAGAGTTGTTCACGACCTTCGTGAAGAAGAAAGCTAAAGAAACAACGGAAGCGCACGTTCCACTGTCCAACCGTGAAACTCTTTGACCCCTTATGACAAACCCTCGCTCCACCCCTGGCCGTCATCCCCATCACCCTCGTCACTCTTGAGAAAAACCTAAAAATTTAAGACGAAAGCTGCACACAAGTACACGAATACAGACTTTACGTAGCTACCTGATGTTTAACAAGTTTGTTATAAAATTCTACTGTTTGAATAAGTTTATGATATTTACTCTTTCAAATACATTCATCCCTCTAGGTCCTATTGTGCGAGCGAAATGAATCAAATGAACTTTTCAATTTGGTGAATAATTTACTCTAGCTAAGTAATGAAAGATGAGGCTATTTTTCGCGCTATATATATATATATATATATATATATATATATATATATATATATATCCTTTCTATGTTTTATCTGTCCCTAGAGCTAGCATAATATCTATACGCCTACTCTTTCTGTCGAATTTATGTAAATAGAGTTGTAAATGATAAAATAAGGTAAATACGTCGCCTTCTCCTTCCTGAAATCTCTATCATCATTCGAAAGAAGAGCTACAGCATTGTGGAATATATCATTTTCACCCGAAGAACAATAGGAAAATGGTGAACAACGTAGGACAATAATAGTTTTGTGAGAGCTATGTGGTGCAGGTGATATGGGACCTAGATTTAGATCCAGCTCACATCTTAGAGTAGATAAGGTGATGGATAACGAGCCTTCAGTTTTGACCCAAGACAGGCCCGTGGTGATGTGGGGAACCGATAACTTTTAACAATGGCATTTGAGTGGGGTTGACCAGCAAACTTCTTGACTACAAAGGTACAAAAGTTATGAGCCTGGTTGGATTCGTAGCACACATTGGTTCAAAAGTTACAAGCCTGGTTGGATTCGTAGCACACAGTTTAACAAGTGTTAAAACTGTACTATGTCTTTGAACCTTTTTTTATGGAACCTCCTAAATTTACTCTTCAACATAGGTAAGTTAAAGCCATCAACTAGAAAGCAGTCCAATTTGTAGAACACTCAATAACTTAACGAGACTGACAAAGGATCAAGCAAGTAAATAAGCAAACTCTAAATTTAGTCTGAGTCTCACATGGGCACGTATATGCAACGTCTGAATTTTCGGACAGAGTTAAGTATTTTCTCTTGTTTACAACTTATTTACTAATTTACTCTCTTTTGAAACTTATTTATCCGCATACCATACTTTTAAAAATTATCATTTGAAACCACGATTTTAAGCTAGAAATCGCTGTTTGAAACAGCAATTTCTAATTTAAATTAGAGTCAAGTAGAAATCGCTGTTTGAAACAGTCATTTTAAAAAAAATGGTATGCGAATAATTAAGTTTCTAAAAAATATATATTAATAATTAAATTTTAAACATGTATTAATTAAAAAAAATCTCAATCTAGTTTGTATTCCAATAATAACATCCCATCAATCAAAGCTTGTCGGTGAGCATCGGTTGTCTAAGGTTTTCTTTAGTACACATTTGACTTGGTCGTTCATTCATTATTATACTCTGTATGCTTAAAGAGGAAATGATTGCGGCAAGTAAAGCTTTCCTACTTGCTTTCCTAATCTAGCAGGAAAGCGATAAGAATGGTCTTCACAGGGCCACTTCTCAATCAACCAACACAAACCATTCACCAAAGCAAACATGAGAACCTCTTCCCTTTCTATCCTCACAATGGTTTCAAATTGCGGAATTGGAATACGTAACGGTCACGGTGTAACGGTATCGGAAGTATCGGACGATTCGATGTTATGTAAGTATCGATATATCGGTGTATAACGGTATCAGATCCTGAAAACCCGTTACGATACGTAACGACCGTTTTTTAAAACCCTGATCCTCACCCTCTCCATTTTCCTCTTCCTCTCTCTTAGAGATGTCAAATGGGCCGGGCTTGGGCCGGCCCAGCCCAGCCCAAGCCCAGCGGGCCTCCAACGAAATCGGGTCGGGGCTGGGCCTGAAAACTGGTATATTTGGGCCCAGTCCAAGCCCTGACCCTAGGCCCCATATTTAGGGCCGAGCTTGGGCCGGGCCCGGGCCCAATTTTTTTTCTTTTCTTAACTCCTTGTTATTCACATTTATAAATTAAATGGTTGGATACTTGGAGCAACGTCACAAGCCTCAATTGGCACAACATATAGACAAGGGGAAGGGAAAGATATACTTGAACAGTTGAACTCGCTTTCATCATTAAATAAATGTTCTAGATTTTGCTACATGGCGCCAATAAAAGTTTATAACTGCCAAAAAATTAACAAAATAGCTAGTTGACAATTTCGTTTTTTCTTTTTATGATTTTTACGATCAAATTTTAATTGTATTAATTAGTTCGGTTGGTAAAGGCTCTTGGCATCGTCTTAAGAATCAATGACCAAATATATCTGGTATCAGTTAGTTTGACCTATAAAGTCTCTAGACATTGCACCGAGAGACGTGATTGGTTACCACCTGCCTTAGAGATTCAAATACTAAGAAGAGCAAGATAAATCAGCTTTTGTGTAACTCAAATGGTCTCTCATGGACCATAAGATAACTTGGATTATAATTAAATTTCAAAATGGGTTCGAAAAGGCATGTGAAGTAATTTGTAACTCAAGTCTAGTTTCAATTACAGGGCTCGAGTTCCAAATCATTTTAAATATGAAAAAGAGGACTGCGAATATCGAACGGGTTGTTGTTCACTACTAAGAATGTGTGACGTGTAAACTCACGATGAGTTAAACAAAGAGTATTTGTTTACCAGTTCACCCTTTCTGAATTCCCTCTTCGACATTTTGTAACATTTTGTGAGAGATTTTGCTACAAACAAAGATTCACATTAAACTAAAATTCCAATTACATATTAAATGTGACCAAGCAGGTCAAACTAGGATAAAAATAATGAGTACAATTAAAGTTTACATATATATGGTTGTTTTAAAAATCCACAAAAAAATCAGAAGAAAAAGATTGAATGCAACACAACAAGTAATTGGTTTTGTTGGCATTAAAAAATTCCAATACAACGCAATGAGTAATTGTTTTAGTTGGCATTAACTTTTTTGTAATGAATGCCAACATTTTGGCAGGCTTAATGAATGCGGTATATCTGGGTTGGGCCAGTGTGTTCCAGAGGCCATTTTCCAGAGCAGAATTAATATCCTCAATAACCCATACTTCAAAATTTTGAAAAAAGTGGGCCAACCCAGAATTTGGGCCAAAACCGGGCCAATTTCTGGCCGGGCTTTTTTCGGGCTTTTTTAGGGCGGGGCCAGGCCCGGGCCATTTTTCCTAAAACCTTGGCCTGGTCCAAGCCCAGGTCCAAGGCCCTAAAAATTTAGACCTGCACTGTTCATACCAGGGCGGGCCAGCCCGGACTTTTTTGGGCCAGATCGGGCTGGGCCGCGGGCCGTGGCCCGTTTGACAACTCTACTCTGCCATCCCTTTCTCTCGAAGAAAGATGCAACCCAAAGGACAAGAAAGTCCTACTCCAGATCAAGAAAGACCTCGGCGATCCTTACCATTTGGCCTCATGGGATCCGAAAAGAGACTGATGTGATTGGTATGTTGTCGAGTGTGACCCAAACACCAACCGTATCAATGCCCTCACCGTCTTCCAAGCCAACATCTCTTGCCAGATTTTGCCCACCGTCGCCGACCCGCCTTATCTTGAGACCCTTGTGTTCCGCCACATCATTAACATTACCGGAACCATCCCCTAAGGCCATCTCAAAGCTAGTTCGACTCAAAACGCTCAGGCTTAGCTGGACCAACTTGACGGGGCCGGTGCCTGCATCCCTAAGCAACCTCAAAAACTTGACGTTCCTCGAGCTGAACAACAACCAACTCACCGGCTCAATCCCTCCCGAGCTCGCTCAGCTCACCAACCTCCGGGCGATCCGGTTAGACCGCAACAGATTCACCTGAGAAATCCCCAAAGAATTCGGGAAATGGACCGGGAGTATACCAGACCTTTATCTCTCCCACAACCAACTTACCGGGTCGGTTCCAAAATCCTTGGTAAATATGAACTTCAGCACGATTGATTTGTCACGTAACAAGCTTGTGGGTGACATCTCCTTTATGTTTGGCAAGAATAAGAGCACACAGTCAGCTGACTACTCTCGGAACATGTTTGAGTTCGATTTTTCAAAGGTAAAGAAGTTTCCGGCAAGCTTGGTATCGTTGGATCTGAACCACAACAAGGTTATAGGGAGTATTCCGGCAAGCTTGACAAAGGTAGATGATCTGGGGGCTCTAAACGTGAGTTACAACCGGCTCTATGGGAAGATTCCGACAGGTGGGAATTTGCAGAGCTTTGATGCATACTTGTACTTGCATAACAAGTGCTTGTGCAGTGCTCCTTTATCGGCTTGTAAGTGATTCTGGCGAGTGGTCGGGGAGAGTGAATTTTATTTACCCGCAAAGCAAGTGATTGTTTTTCAAGGAGTGTGCTGAATAATAATTAAGTACCACGAGATTATGGTGTAGATAACAGTATACGTGACACGCTACTTAAGACGACTTGAAGTCTAATCGTTTAGTGCCATATCTAAGGTTGCGATAGAAAAATATCGGTAATACATATTTAGTAACAAAATGCAAAATGTTATCACTAAATTTTTAACAAAGACAGATAAGAAAATATCATAGACAATTATATGTGACTAAAACTAGTACACGAGAGATATTCTGCATTAAGAGAAGTGATATAGTTGATGAATTATTAAACAGGCCAAGTACTTTCATCTAGCTACAATCAAATATACTCCAACCGTCCCATAAAAATTGATAATATTTTCTTTTTGGACAGTCCCACAAAAGTTGCTCATTTTTTCAATTAAGAAAGATTCTTTAAAAGTTTTACATATTTATATTTTTTACACTTTTTTAATTCTATTTCTCTTTCCATATTTAACTTCTCATCAAACCATTTTTCTCTCTCTTGACTTACTTTTTTTCCCTTCTCTCTTTAAAGGGTAGATTGAGAAAAAAATAATATATAACTTAAATCCTTAATATGCGTTAAAAAGAAAGTTGGTCAAATTATGTAGAACGGAGAGATTATTAGCTAAATTTAGTATGTTTTTATATAATTATGGCAAAAAAGTGTCATCAAGATTTGTCAACACAATATACACAAGGGTCCAGGAATATATGTCACTGACTTATTTAGCGGATTTAAGAACAGACGGCTCTAGTAACCACAATTCAGCTGATATTATTCGTCACTAATGTACTTTGTCAAGAAAAAATTGATATCCTCATTTAGCACCGGATTGACTCGTCAGTGTTGCGTCATATTTTCATCACCTGACCCTCACTGCACGAGTTATGACGAAAATGATGCCTCTTTTGTCCCAGAGCGTATGTATTAAAGGTGACGACATCATTGTCATGAGTGCTTTGTTGCTAAAATGGTTTCATTCCCTAACCAAAAAAGCCAAAAAGAAGAAGAAGAAGAAGAAGAAGAAAAGGTGATAAATAAAGGAGGTTTATTTTCACACCTCGTTTTACCGCTAATAAATATATTATAATAAGATATAATTTTTTAGCAATGAGTGAAAATGTGAAAAAGTATAACATAATATAAAAATAATCATCTCTTAATTTAAATGAGAATGAATATCATTATTGCACCAAAACGAAAAAAGTCATCTCTGCGGGAGAGGCGATAAACGCGATATTTCCTCTCTCTTACAGTCATCCCTCTCCTCAATCCATCTCTGTCACCACTGTTAGAGAAATTGGTGATGCTGATGTGGTAGCTTAGCTCCCTCTTTACTATAAGAAAAAGAATTTCGAGCGACGAACAATTCTGTCACTAAAAATCCTCATTCCGTCACAAAAATTTTTTAGAAACGAACATTCCGTCACTAAAAGTCTGTTGTTAATAATTCCGTCACTAAAAGTCTAGCGACGGAATTTGATGATATGTCAATGAAAATCTTAGTTTTACTGACGGTATTAAATACTTTTAGCGACGGAATTTTTCGTCGCTCTTATTTTTTATTCTAAAAAAATAAAAAAAACTTTAGCGATGAAATTTATGTATATATATATATATATATATATATATATATATATATATATATATATATATATATATATATATATATATATATATATATATATATATATATATATAACTGATTCATTGCTCGTGTGGGTAAAATAAGATAAGTTCGACGTGATCTGGCTATCTATCTGGCCCGATAGACTGGCCAGATTTCGTCGCCCACTATATAATGAAGCGGATGATACTTTTACCGTCCGCGACATTATGTAGCGAACAGTGAAGAACAAATGCAAAAAATAAATCTAGACCGTCCACATCTCGTGCGTGGACGGTCAGATCGCGCGGGCAACTTACCCTATTTTGTGGCGCTATATATAATTCAAACCTATTTGAAACAATTAACAACCAACCAATCCAACAACAATTTAATTCTTTAAACTAGGATTCATCGATTACCAAATTTCAAGTAATACAAATAAAATTTAAATCATACACAACACCATTTCACACTCAATACAACAAATTATATGTTCACTAAATACAATAGATCACATTGTACAAATTTCAAAAATAATTTATAAGTTTCATTGAAACTAAAAAAAAATACAAATGAAGATCCTTGCTCCGATCTCTGTCCACAATTGGTAGTTGTTTCTCTTTATCGATCATAAACTAAAAAGGAGCATCAGTTGTACAAATTCATTTACAATGAACAAAATAAATAGAAGAATGCTACTTGTTAAATTTCAACCAAATATCCAGCCAAAACTAGCTGCAACAAATTATGCAAAAATCATAGAGCCTTGTGAGATGTTCAAATTAGACCATTCAAGTGCACCTTTCTATCAATAGAAAAACCACCTGATGTTTCGCATAGTCTTGCTCATTATTCTAAACTCTTTCATAATAGAAGGGTTCTCTATTATACGATATTTTTTTCCACAAGGTTTCACTATATTAAAACTGTATCATATGCCTAGAATTTGTCACACAATGTAATGTGTATACGACATCATCGAGAGTGCCAACACTTACTACAGATGAAGCATATGCCTTCTTATCTACCTAACCTTTAAATACAAATGCCAACCCTCCCTAAAACCTCTAACACATTATATACCTCTAACATAGAACTTAGAATATCAGTCATGCTTTTGGTGATGAATTATGCTTTGGAGTTTACCGCTCCATTACACACGTCAAACATGGTTGTATGTTGTTATATTTTATCACTCATATTGTTGTAGGTAATACACATTTAAGTCTAAACATTCCAACATGCTATAAGCCATCACCGTTGTTAGCAGATCCCATGGAGGAGCTTTTCACTTTTTCTCTGTTTGACGCATGCACACGAACTTTGCTATTAACATTCTCTTATTCCCCGACGTACATACACATATAAACAAACAGATAAAAGAATGGAGGTAACTTGTGGCCCTCACACATCTCTCTATAACTTTTCCACCTTTTTTCGTCCCTTCTCACCACCCAAATATCTCCTCCAAGCCTTCTTCACATCCCCTCCTTCACTGTCCACTATTTGGTCGTTTAGGTTGTTGGAATTGGGTTTTAAACCCATTGCGGAGAAGCAACTTTGACTCAATTTTGTAATGGGCTCCAAACCATATTTTGGTTAGGAACAAATTGATTCATGATCATCTATTGGAATAGATGATCATGGTATATTCACATGTTTAAAACAAATGGAAGGTGAATGAGAAAATTGACGCTGAAGTTGGTGGTTCAACTTGAAGGGAAGAGAGAATCCCACATTGAAGTATTAAAGTCAATGTTGTCTCCTTATAAAGCTTAGCCTTGAGCTAAGGGTTGGGCCCCTTGGGGGTACCCATGTTTTGTAAGGAGGGAGGACCTAGGTTGACCCAAGGTCCACCACAAGCGCCCCGCTCTCCCCGGCGGTCCTGGTCCGTGGCTTGGGCCCATCAGGCTTTATTCTTTTTGGGACAAAAACATTTTAAATAAATAAATCCCTATGAATACTTTGTGTATAAAAAATGAGTCAGTTACAGAAGTTAATTAATTAACTGAATCTCGAAATTATTTTCTGTAATATTCTGTCTCCGAGTTTCCTGTGTCCGAGAGAGTTCTGTGCCATTGTTTTGGTTCGCCGAGTCTGAAGAGATTTGGAGTGCTCCTATTTTCAGACGTGCTACCGTTGTATCCTGGGAGGCTTTTCGTGAAGAGACCGTCAGCACCGTTGCGGGACGAATAAAGTCTTAAGGACAGTGAATCAAATTCACGCCTCAGCCTTTCCATTTGCTGTTTTGTATTTCCTGTTGTGAGTTTTAGACATAGTTCTGTTTTTATTTGGTTTAGTGACTGCTATTTTTGAAACGATAATATTTGCGTGCTAGTATTTGTTCGCAATTGATTTTCCGCACAAGTATACAAAGCTATTTTTTCCAACAATCTTAAGACTTTATTCCGCACTTTGTGTTGCATGTGTAGAAACAGTATTTCCAAAACAGTGTTTTCACTTTCGTTTTCATATTTGATTCCGTCAATCTATACTAAAATTATTTTCAGATTCTGAATCTAATTTTAGTGATACTAGACTCTGTTTTATACTTTTATGATAGACTGGACTGTTTATTAATTGTTGTTATATTCTGTTCATAGATATAACAATGGCTACTAGTGAAACCAATCTGGAAAGTGGACCAGTTAATCCCAATGTGCAACACAGTGGTGGGACTGTGTATGCGACGCCTTATGTGGCACCTGCTCATGGTTCTGTTGGACTTGGTGAAAGACTGAAAAAGTTCAACGGAAAAGATTTTAAGAGATGGCAACAGAAAATGTTGTTCTATCTTACCACCTTTAATTTGGCAAGGTTCTTGCAATAGGATGCACCAGACCTTGGTGACAATCCTGACCGGCAAACAATAGGTACTGTGGATGCTTGGAAGCATTCAGATTTCTTGTGCAAGAACTACATCCTCAATGGATTGGACAATGCGTTGTATAACGTATATAGTCCAATGGTCAATGCGAAAGCATTGTGGGAATCCTTGGAAAGGAAATACAAAACGGAAGATGCCGGCTCAAATTTGTAGTCGGCAAATTCCTTGATTTCAAGAAGGTGGATTCCAAGACAGTGATTAGTCAAGTCCAAGAGTTTCAGCTAATTCTGCATGATATTCATGCGAAAGGGATGGTACTTGGAGAGTCTTTTCAAGTGGCTGCTTTGCTTGAAAAATTGCCACCTACTTGAAAAGATTTCAAGAACTATTTGAAGCATAAGCGTAAGGAGATGAAGCTCGAGGATTTGATAGTCAGATTGAGGACTGAGGAAGATAATCGCCAGTCTGAGAAAAAGGCTGGTAATTATCATCAAGAAGCCAAGGCAAATGTGGTCGAGCAAGGTCTGTCAAAGAGGAGGAAAATTTTCGAATCGGATGGTCCAAGTGGAGCAAGTGGCTCAAATTCCAAGGGCAGTGATAAAAAGAAGAAGTTCAGTGGGAATTGTTATGTGTGCGACAAGCCAGGCCATCGAGCTAAGGATTGCTACAGTCGCAAGAACAAAGGAAAGAAAGGAAAGCATTCTCAAGCCAATGTGATGAAAGTTACCAAAATAACCGAGGACGTGACAGATTTGAATCTATCGGCGGTGGTATCCGAAGTCAACTTGGTTGGAAATCCCAAATAGTGGTGGGTAGACACGGGCACTACTCGACATGTGTGCTCCGAACGAAGTATGTTTACTACATATGAGAGCGCCAACAATGAGAATCTGTTCATGTGAAACTCTTCCTCTTCAAAGGTGCAAGGTATGGGCAAGGTGGTCTTAAAGATGACATCCGGCAAGGAGTTGAGTCTCAACAATGTGCTTCATGTGCCGAATATCGAAAGATTTTAGTTTTGGGCTCATTGCTGAGTAAAAATGGTTTTAAGCTAGTTTTTGAGTCCGACAAGTTTGTACTAACTAAGAGTGGAATGTTTGTAGGAAAAGGGTACCTTTGTGATGGTCTGTTTAAGTTAAATGTAATGACCATCGTACCTAAAGTTGTACCAAATTCAGATAATAATAATAATATCTCTTCTGCTTACTTGTTGAAATCTCCTAATTTATGGCATCGTAGATTAGGTCATGTGAACTATGGTTCTTTACAAAAGCTAGTGAAAAATGGATTTTTGCTTAAAATGAATTTTGACTCACATAATGCATGTGAAATTTGTATTGAAGCTAAAATGGCAAAAAGTATTTTGACTCACATAATGCATGTTCCGTACTTCTTTCAATCAAGTCAACTGAAAGAAGTACGGAACCTTTAAGTCTAATTCATAGTGATATATGTGACTTAAAGGTGGTACAATCTAGAGGAGGAAAAAAGTATTTTATTACTTTTATTGATGATTGTACTAGATTTTGTTATGTATATTTGCTTAGAAGCAAGGATGAAGCCTTGGAAGCATTTATGTAATACAAAATTGAAGTTGAAAATCAACTTAGCAAGAAAATCAAAGTACTAAGAAGTGATAGAGGTGGAGAATATGTTTTCCCTCTTGAAAAATTTTGTGCCGATCACAGAATCATTCATGAGACCAGAGCACCGTATGCGCCTCAGTCAAATGGAATTGCTGAGCGGAAAAATCATACTTTAAAGGAAATGATGAAAGCTTTGTTGATAAATTCTGGACTACTGGATAACTTGTGGGGAGAAGCGGTCTTAACCGCAAATCATATACTTAATAAAGTACGTCATAAGAAGCTGCAAAAGACACCTTATGAGCTATGGAAAGGTCGTCCTCTTTCCTTCAAATATCTTAAAGTGTGGGGGTGTCTAGCAAAGGTAGCTATCCCACCACCTAAAATGGTCAAAATAGGACCTAAAACGGTTGATGGGATTTTCATTGGATATGCAAGTCATAGCTCGGCATATTGGTTCTTAGTGCATAAATCTGAAGTTGACGATGTGCACGTCAACACCATAATGGAAACAAGGAATGCACATTTCTTCGAAGATGTGTTTCCTTATAAAGTTGCACAAGAACGAAGTTCTTTAGAAAGAACTAGTATGGATCAAGAACCCTCACAAAAGGAAGATGAGCCAAGACGTAGCAAGAGAGCTAGAACGTCTACATCTTTTGGTCTTGATTTTCTAACATATTTGTTAGAAAATGAGCCTCGTACTTACAGTGAAGCAATGTCGTCCCGAAGCACCTCATTGGAAATAGGCTATTAACAGTGAAATAGAATCCATCCTGCAAAATCATACGTGGGAACTGGTGGATCTTCCTCCTGAAAATAAACCATTAGGGTGTAAATGGATTTTCAAGAGAAAGATGAAAGCTGATGGAACGATCGAAAAATATAAGTTCCGATTGGTTGTGAAGGGATATAGACAAAAAGAAGGGCTTGATTATTTCGATACATATTCACCAGTTACAAGAATAACATCCATTCAAATTTTGATAGCTATTGCAGCTATTAATAATCTTGAGATACACCAAATAGATGTGAAAACAGCCTTCCTAAATGGAGATCTAAATGAAGAAATCTATATAGAGCAACCCGAGGGTTTGTAGCTCCTAATCATAAGAGGAAGGTGTGCAAGCTTGTCAAGTCACTTTATGGACTAAAACAGGCTCCGAAACAATGACATGAAAAGTTTTATAAAGTCATGATTGAAAATGGCTTTAGAATCAACGAATGTGATTAATGTGTCTATGTTAAAGGCACGAAAAAAAGGATATGTCATTGTTTGCCTTTATGTGGATGACATGCTCATTATCGGGAGCAATAATGAATTCATTAAGGCCACAAAGAAAATGTTAACCAGTAAGTTTGAGATGAAAGATATGGGTGTGACTGATGTTATACTTGGTATGAAAATTACCAAAACATCAAATGGACTAGTCTTGTCACAATCTCACTATATTGAGAAAGTGCTAGACAAATTTAAAAGTTATGATGATAGTCCAGTTAAGACACCACTAGATGTAAATTTACATCTAACAAAGAATACTGGTGAAAGAATATCTCAATTAGAATATTCGCGTATAATTGGTAGCTTAATGTATATCATGAATTGCACGAGACCCGATATAGCATATGTTGTCAGTAAGTTGAGCAGATATATTAGCAATCCGGGGAAGAATCACTAGATGGTTATTGTAAGAGTTTTAAGGTACTTAAAATATACCTTAAACTTTGGTCTGCATTATTCTAGATATCCAGCTGTATTAGAAGGATACAGTGATGCCAACTGGATATCAGATTCTAATGAAACAAAATCCACAAGTGGATATGTGTTTACATTAGAAGGAGTAGCTATTTCTTGGAAATCCTCTAAACAGACATGTATTGCTAGATCCACTATGGAATCTGAATTCGTTGCTTTAGATAAAGCAGGAGAAGAAGCGGAGTGGCTTCGTAATTTCTTGGAGGATATTCCAAGTTGGCCTAAACCTGTGCAACCAATTTGCATACATTGTGATAGTCAATTTGCAATTGGAAGAACACAAAGTAGTATGTATAACGGTAAGTCTAGACACATACGTCGCAGACACAATACTGTTAAAGAATTACTTTCTAGTGGAATTATCTCTATAGACTACGTGAAGTCAAAGGATAATATTGCGGATCCGTTAACGAAATCTTTGACTAGAGAGAAAGTAAATACGTCATCGAGGGGAATGGGTCTTAAGCCTATGGACTAAAGAATTGCCATAATGAAAAACCTACATAGCTGACTGGAGATCCCAAGATCTAGGTTCAAAGGGAAAACCGAATTATGTAAATGCGACTCAGACAGAGCACTGTGGGGGGTGGGGGGTGGGGGGTGGGGGGGGGTTAAACCCCTCATATCCATTCCTATGATGAGAAGACAGTGGCACCTACAAAAGGTTAGGTTAAGCTAGGCTTTTAATGACTCTTATATCTTGGAAATCCAAGTGGGGGTGCATAAGAACCTCTTAATAAGAAGTCACCTATGTGAATAAAAAGTGGGCCGCTTCTATGAGAATTGTAAGGCTGAATTCTCTAAGAGTACTCATGAAAACCAGGAGTTGTTCAGGGCCAAAATAAACACAACAATGAGAACCTCAAAACAATGTTTGAGCGATACTGTGTGAAGTTCTATTGTCTTGGTTTACACTAAAGGTTGAACAGTTCAAGACATCATGTTCACTGGTTAACCAGTAAATCCGATAGTTCTCACTAGGGAAGGTTCAAGGCCATTGTCTACCTATCCGATGCAATATCGTTCTAAAGAACTCTTTCTTGTGTCAGTGTTTCCTTGTGTATAGTGTCCAGTCACTTTTCTCTATTCATGTGGGGGATTGTTGGAATTGGGTTTTAAACCCATTGCGGAGCAGTAACTTTGACTCACTTTTGTAATGGGTTCCAAACCATATTTTGATTAGGAACAAATTGATTCATGATCCTCTATTGTAATAGATGATCATGGTATGTTCACATGTTTAAAACAAATGGAAGGTGAATGAGAAAATTGACGTTGAAGTTGGTGGTTCAACTTGAAGGGAAGAGAGAATCCCACATTGAAGTATTAAAGCCAATGTTGTCTCCTTATAAAGCTTAGCCTTGAGCTAAGGGTTGGGCCCCTTGGGGGTACCCATGTTTTGTAAGGAGGGAGGACCTAGGTTGACCCAAGGTCCACCACACGTGAGCGCCGCCTGCCTCGCCCTGTCCCGGTCCGTGGCTTGGGCTTGGGCCTATCAGGCTTTATTCTTTTTGAGACAAAAACATTTTAAATAAATAAATTTTATTTATTTATTTATTTATTTTCTTTTCAGAACAGTTGTGACCTTTCCAGCTTGCCAGTTTTTTCTGTGAAGAGTTACACCCCCCAGCGAATACTCTGTGTATAAAAAATGAGTCAGTTACAGAAGTTAATTAATTAACTGAATGTCAAAATTATTTTCTGTAATATTCTGTCTCCGGGTTTCCTGTGTCCGAAAGAGTTCTGTGCCATTGTTTTAGTTCGTCGGGTCTGAATATTTGGAGTGCTCCTATTTTTAGACGTGCTACCGTTGTATCTTGGGAGGCTTTTCGTCAAGAGACCATCAACACCGTTGCGGAACGAATAAAGTCTAAAGGACAGTGAATCAAATTCACGCATCGGCCTTTCCATTTGCTGTTTTGTATTTCCTGTTGTGAGTTTTAGACAGTTCTGTTTCTATTTGGTTTAGTGACTGTTGTTTTTGGAACGATAATATTTGCATGCTAGTATTTGTTCGCAATTGATTTTCTACACAAGTACACAAAGCTATTTTTCCCAACATAGGTTGTGAGCAATTATTAAATAACGAACCCCATAATTTAATTTAAACAAATGCAGTTTGGCATAGATCAACTTAATTACATTGTAGTACTTGATTGGTGAATTAACTTTCTTTAGGATCAGTAGTATAACATTTATTAATGTTCTGGCTAGGAGTGATTATCTATTTGAAAGAATATTTTGTCCTAACA